>CM026295.1:12629635-12651397 GCA_014851415.1 Cnaphalocrocis medinalis
GGACTTCGTTGGTGCACTTGGACTTAGTGTGTCCGTATTGGAGGCAGGTGTAGCACTGGACGAACCGACTGAAGTCCTCCACGTGCACACGGTTATGATCGATGTTGACCTTGCCTTGCGCAAGTAGCTTGTTGCGAGTGTGTGAATCGACTTCTATTACCGCGTTGTATAGCTTTTCGTTGCGGTTCGAAGTTAAGAAGCACAAGCGCGCGAATCGGACGCAATTTTGGGTTTTCACGACTTCCTCTAGCTCTTCTCTGTCAATCTCTTTAGAGATGCCTTTGAGGATCATGAGTGGTGGGCGTCGCTTGGCTGGTTCGGCTCCGAAGCCTTTTGTGTTGTTAACACGCTCTATAGTTTTGCGGCACTGTTCGGGCTCATCGAACTCCACGCGGATTCTGCCGTTTGAGACGGGAACAATTTTGGAGGGGGCAAAGGTCTCTTTGCGGAAAGAGATGGATTTCTTCCACTCAGAGACTACCTCCTGCGGCTTTTTCGACGAGTCGTCGGCTGTGATTATGATAGCCGGCTTGGTAGTTTTGGGCACAATTTTTGGGGATCCACCAGCTGTGACTGAGGCGTACGAGGTTGGTGTTGTCGTAGGGTTAGTTGCAGGAGGGAGGCGACTTGAGAGGTGTTTGATCTCATCGCGGATATTTTCCAAGTCCTCCTGGATGAAGTCATGGTATCTGGTGACCGTCTTCTCGATGTTTGGGGTGACCACCAGGTCGACTTGGTTGCCGAGTTCGCGCGCGAGCCATTTAGGTTCAACCTTCATAATGGTTCCTTCAGTCATCATCTTATCCACAATGGACTGGTTAAGGGACGTGTTCACGGCAACTTTGCGCTCTCTCGGCAGAACTTCCTTGCTAAGGAAGTCGATCGCCTTGGTCAGGAATTCGGTGCACTGGAGGATGACGTTTTTGTTCTCCTTGGTGAGAGATTTGCCGTAAGTCACGGCGTATCTAATGATCTCCACAACATCCTTGCCCACTTCACAAAATTCGTCGCCGTTAAGGAGCTCATTATGGCCATATTTCGCCTTAAACTCTGGCGGCGGTCCTGGGTCCGGCTGAGATGGTCCCGGGGTGGAGGTCGCAAGGGGTTTGTCCTTCTTGGGCGGCATGGCTAAGTCACCAATTCACCACAGGAAGGCATTAAAGGTATGAAAAACGGGTAATTTGAAAGGGGTAAATAGGGGCTATATACGGGTATTATTAGTTTTGGGGAATATTAAAAGATGAATTTTTGATGAATTTTTGAAAAATTTTTATAAGTATCTGTAAGAAGTCCGAAATGTACTAGAAAGGTCCACCTAAGGTCGGAAATTTTCCCATACAAAAATTTTTCTGAGAATTTCAAAGTTCTATAATTTTCAAAGTATAAGGGGTAGGGGGGTGAAAATTGGGGTGGGGGGAGTACTAATTAAGGGGAACAAAACTGTAAAACACTTATAGGGTCTAAATCTAGAAATGTAATTTTGGTGAATTTTCAAAGTTTTGGGTAAGCTATTTAGATGATGTCCGGATGGTATCCAACTACTATGGGTGAAAATTTACTAAGTCCCGGAAAGTGTTTTAATTCGATAAAAATTTATTTTTGGGGGTAGGTCCCTTAAGAAAGGGGGGATAGTTAGGGATAATTCTAGAGCTATTTGGTGCAAAAGTAGAGCAGCGTAGGGTCTCTAGAAGTGATTCGAAAATCGGTTGGTTAGGTTAGGTTAGGTTAGGTTAGGTTAGGTTAGGTGGGGGACTAAGGTGCATCGACCTCCCCGAGTGGCCCTTTCAGTTGTATTTTTGCCTCTGTGGTGGGGGCTGCAACTGAAGGGGTCCGGTGTCCCCCGGGCAACGGCGGGTGGTAATGCGTCCACATTGCCACTCGCCGGCTAACGGATGCACACATCCGGCGGACCGACCCCGACGCTGCGGATCGCGCTCAGCGCACACCGCTCCGGGGTCCTTGTTGTCGCGCCGAGGGTTGGAGGACCGACCTCTCTTTGTGGACCGTAGCGCACTAGGGCCGGGCACGGAGGCTGCCTTCGTACCAGGGCCCCCTTTCTGCCGTGGGTTGGCGCTAGGGGGCTTGGCACCCGCTGTCGGGCGCTTTGGCGTGCGGCGGGCCGGTTCCTGCGTGGTAGGTCCACATAGGGGTCTTTTTGTCCTTCGGCCTTCGAGGTGGCCCTGTCCGGCCTCGCCTGCGCGGGTTGCGCAGCTATGCGAGCGCATTTTGACGTGGGCCCCTCGGTGGTGTTTGCGCGGCCCTTCGGGCGTTGCGCTCCCCGCCTTTATGGTGGGTGTCGTGGTGGGTGCGGTGGAGCCCCACAGCCAGTGGGGTTGAGCCGTGACCTGCCAAACCCGCATTTCCCCTGTCCGGCGTTCGTTTCCGCAACCCAGCGGCGACGTTCGTTTGGGCAGGCTGCGGGTAGTGTCGTAAAGTCTGTGGGTGCCCTCTCCTTTCTCTGCCCTGCAGCCAGCAGGGTGGGGTCTGTGAGGGGGGCTCGCAGTCGCCTCTCTCCGGAGTTCTGGCGTTGCACGCCAGCAACGTCGGGGCTTCCGGGGAGGGTGAGTGGTGGGCTGGTGGGAGTCAGCCCTAGGCTCCGATTGCCGGAGTCAGTGTTGTGTAGAGGCCGTGCTGGCGAGCCTCTTGCTCTTCGAGGGTGTGCCGCGCAGAGAGCCTGTCTGGCGGTTCGCGTAGCCACCCCACAACGAGCATGCAGGAACTGCCCCAGGGATTTTTAGTGGGTAGGCCCCCGGGCGCACCCCGGGGGAGAGCCCCACACTACCCGGCCGTCTCCCAGCGGCGGGTGTGCTAAGGCGGCGCCGACGACCGGCAGCCGACGTCGGCTCCTTTGAGTCGGCGGCATTTTCCCTGGGACAAACAAAAAAAAAAAAAAGGTTAGGTTAGGTTTTAGGTTAGGTTAGGTTAGTTTTAGGTTAGGTTAGGTGAGTGGTTTCCAGTAGTTAGGTTGGTTCTGTGTTGGGGCTGCTAAGGAAGTGTCTTAGGTTATTTTCATTTTTTGGTGGTCAAGCGTCCACATTGTTCATTTGCCGTGTTAAGATTAGACATCCGTCGGACCCGACCCCGACGCTGCGGACCGCGCTCAGAATCCGCTATGTCCCTCGTTGTCGCGCCCGAGGGCCGGAGGACTTTTGTTTTGGACTTGCCCCGTATCAAGGGCTACGCCCGAGACGTCCGTAGTGCAGCCAGGACAAGTTGGTCCCGGCCTTTGGGGAATGCCTTTCGGCCCACCCCCTTGTCGTTGCTCCACCCCTGGGTATGCCGGCCGCGTAACCTCACTTTTTTGGGTTAGGTTAGGTTAGGTTAGGTTAGGTTAGGTTAGGTTAGGTTAGGTAGGTTAGGTTAGGTTAGAGCAAACCTAACCTAAGTTTTTTAGGTTAGGTTAGGTTAGTTAGGTTAGGTTAGGTTAGGTTAGGTTCGGTTAGGTTAGGTTCGGTTAGGTTAGGTTCGGTTAGGTTAGGTTGCATCTAACCTAACCTAACCCAACCTAACCTCACTGTTAGGTTAGGTTTGCTTCTAACCTAACCTAACTTCTTAGAAAATTCGGAGAATTTTCAAACCTAACCTCACTGTTAGGTTAGGTTAGGTTAGAGCAAACCTAACCTAAGTTTTTAGGTTAGGTTAGGTAGGTTAGGTTAGTTAGGTTTGCATCTAACCTAACCTAACTTCTTAGAAAATTCGGAGAATTTTCAAACCTAACCTCACTTTTTTGGGTTAGGTTAGGTTCGGTTAGGTTAGGTTCGGTTAGGTTAGGTTAGAGCAAACCTAACCTAAGTTTTTTAGGTTAGGTTGCCCGATCTAACCTAACCTAACTTCTTAGAAAATTCGGAGAATTTTCAAACCTAACCTAACCCAACCTCACACTTAGGTTAGGTTAGAGCAAACCTAACCTAAGTTTTTAGGTTAGGTTAGGTTAGTTAGGTTAGGTTCGGTTAGGTTAGGTTAGGTTCGGTTAGGTTAGGTTTGCTCTAACCTAACCTAACCCAACCTAACCTCACTGTTAGGTTAGGTTGGTTAGGTTAGGTAGGTTAGGTTAGTTAGGTTAGGTTGGTTAGGTTAGGTTGGTTAGGTTAGGTTCGGTTAGGTTAGGTTCGGTTAGGTTAGGTTTGCTTCTAACCTAACCTAACTTCTTAGAAAATTCGGAGAATTTTCAAACCTAACCTAAGTTTTTAGGTTAGGTTTGCTTCTAACCTAACCTAACCCAACCTAACCTCACTGTTAGGTTAGGTTAGGTTAGGTTAGGTTAGGTTAGGTTGGTTAGGTTAGGTTAGAGCAAACCTAACCTAACTTCTTAGAAAATTTCGAGAATTTATCAAACCTAACCCAACCTCACACTTAGGTTAGGTTAGAGCAAACCTAACCTAACTTCTTAGAAAATTCGGAGAATTTTCAAACCTAACCTAACTTCTTAGAAAATTCGGAGAATTTTCAAACCTAACCTAACTTCTTAGAAAATTCGGAGAATTTTCAAACCTAACCTAACTTTTCAAGTTGGGTTCAGCCGGATCTAACCTAACCTAACTTCTTAGAAAATTTCGAGAATTTATCAAACCTAACCCAACCTCACACTTAGGTTAGGTTAGGTTCGGTTAGGTTAGGTTCGGTTAGGTTAGGTTAGGTTAGAGCAAACCTAACCTAACCCAACCTCACACTTAGGTTAGGTTAGGTTTGGCCCGATCTAACCTAACCTAACCCAACCTCACACTTAGGTTAGGTTAGGTTTGGCCCGATCTAACCTAACCTAACCCAACCTAACCTCACTGTTAGGTTAGGTTGCATCTACCTAACTAAATTAGACAAATTTCGAAGAAATTTACTCAAACCTAACCCAACCTAACATCACTTTTTTGGGTTAGGTTAGGTTTTGCATCTAACCTAACCTAACTTCTTAGAAAATTTCGAGAAATTTATCAAACCTAACCCAACCTAACCTCACTTTTTTGGGTTAGGTTAGGTTTGCATCTAACCTAACCTAACTTCTTAGAAAATTTCGAGAATTTTATCAAACCTAACCCAACCTAACCTCACTTTTTTGGGTTAGGTTAGGTTTGCATCTAACCTAACCTAACTTCTTAGAAAATTTCGAGAATTTTATCAAACCTAACCCAACCTAACCTCACTTTTTTGGGTTAGGTTAGGTTTGCATCTAACCTAACCTAACTTCTTAGAAAATTTCGAGAATTTATCAAACCTAACCCAACCTAACCTCACTTTTTTGGGTTAGGTTAGGTTTGCATCTAACCTAACCTAACTTCTTAGAAAATTTCGAGAAATTTATCAAACCTAACCCAACCTAACCTCACTTTTTTGGGTTAGGTTAGGTTTGCATCTAACCTAACCTAACTTCTTAGAAAATTTCGAGAAATTTTATCAAACCTAACCCAACCTAACCTCACTTTTTTGGGTTAGGTTAGGTTTGCATCTAACCTAACCTAACTTCTTAGAAAATTTCGAGAATTTATCAAACCTAACCCAACCTAACCTCACTTTTTTGGGGTTAGGTTAGGTTTGCATCTAACCTAACCTAACTTCTTAGAAAATTTCGAGAAATTTATCAAACCTAACCCAACCTAACCTCACTTTTTTGGGTTAGGTTAGGTTTGCATCTAACCTAACCTAACTTCTTAGAAAATTCGAGAAATTTATCAAACCTAACCCAACCTAACCTCACTTTTTTGGGTTAGGTTAGGTTTGCATCTAACCTAACCTAACTTCTTAGAAAATTTCGAGAAATTTATCAAACCTAACCCAACCTAACCTCACTTTTTTGGGTTAGGTTAGGTTTGCATCTAACCTAACCTAACTTCTTAGAAAATTTCGAGAAATTTATCAAACCTAACCCAACCTAACCTCACTTTTTGGGTTAGGTTAGGTTTGCATCTAACCTAACCTAACTTCTTAGAAAATTTCGAGAAATTTATCAAACCTAACCCAACCTAACCTCACTTTTTTGGGTTAGGTTAGGTTTGCATCTAACCTAACCTAACTTCTTAGAAAATTTCGAGAAATTTATCAAACCTAACCCAACCTAACCTCACTTTTTTGGGTTAGGTTAGGTTTGCATCTAACCTAACCTAACTTCTTAGAAAATTTCGAGAAATTTATCAAACCTAACCCAACCTAACCTCACTTTTTTGGGTTAGGTTAGGTTTGCATCTAACCTAACCTAACTTCTTAGAAAATTTCGAGAAATTTATCAAACCTAACCCAACCTAACCTCACTTTTTTGGGTTAGGTTAGGTTTGCATCTAACCTAACCTAACTTCTTAGAAAATTTCGAGAAATTTATCAAACCTAACCCAACCTAACCTCACTTTTTTGGGTTAGGTTAGGTTTGCATCTAACCTAACCTAACTTCTTAGAAAATTTCGAGAAATTTATCAAACCTAACCCAACCTAACCTCACTTTTTTGGGTTAGGTTAGGTTTGCATCTAACCTAACCTAACTTCTTAGAAAATTTCGAGAAATTTATCAAACCTAACCCAACCTAACCTCACTTTTTTGGGTTAGGTTAGGTTTGCATCTAACCTAACCTAACTTCTTAGAAAATTTCGAGAAATTTATCAAACCTAACCCAACCTAACCTCACTTTTTTGGGTTAGGTTAGGTTTGCATCTAACCTAACCTAACTTCTTAGAAAATTTCGAGAAATTTATCAAACCTAACCCAACCTAACCTCACTTTTTTGGGTTAGGTTAGGTTTGCATCTAACCTAACCTAACTTCTTAGAAAATTTCGAGAAATTTATCAAACCTAACCCAACCTAACCTCACTTTTTTGGGTTAGGTTAGGTTTGCATCTAACCTAACCTAACTTCTTAGAAAATTTCGAGAATTTATCAAACCTAACCCAACCTAACCTCACTTTTTTGGGTTAGGTTAGGTTTGCATCTAACCTAACCTAACTTCTTAGAAAATTTCGAGAAATTTATCAAACCTAACCCAACCTAACCTCACTTTTTTGGGTTAGGTTAGGTTTGCATCTAACCTAACCTAACTTCTTAGAAAATTTCGAGAAATTTATCAAACCTAACCCAACCTAACCTCACTTTTTTGGGTTAGGTTAGGTTTGCATCTAACCTAACCTAACTTCTTAGAAAATTTCGAGAAATTTATCAAACCTAACCCAACCTAACCTCACTTTTTTGGGTTAGGTTAGGTTTGCATCTAACCTAACCTAACTTCTTAGAAAATTTCGAGAAATTTATCAAACCTAACCCAACCTAACCTCACTTTTTTGGGTTAGGTTAGGTTTGCATCTAACCTAACCTAACTTCTTAGAAAATTTCGAGAAATTTATCAAACCTAACCCAACCTAACCTCACTTTTTTGGGTTAGGTTAGGTTTGCATCTAACCTAACCTAACTTCTTAGAAAATTTCGAGAAATTTATCAAACCTAACCCAACCTAACCTCACTTTTTTGGGTTAGGTTAGGTTTGCATCTAACCTAACCTAACTTCTTAGAAAATTTCGAGAAATTTATCAAACCTAACCCAACCTAACCTCACTTTTTTGGGTTAGGTTAGGTTTGCATCTAACCTAACCTAACTTCTTAGAAAATTTCGAGAAATTTATCAAACCTAACCCAACCTAACCTCACTTTTTTGGGTTAGGTTAGGTTTGCATCTAACCTAACCTAACTTCTTAGAAAATTTCGAGAAATTTATCAAACCTAACCCAACCTAACCTCACTTTTTTGGGTTAGGTTAGGTTTGCATCTAACCTAACCTAACTTCTTAGAAAATTTCGAGAAATTTATCAAACCTAACCCAACCTAACCTCACTTTTTTGGGTTAGGTTAGGTTTGCATCTAACCTAACCTAACTTCTTAGAAAATTTCGAGAAATTTATCAAACCTAACCCAACCTAACCTCACTTTTTTGGGTTAGGTTAGGTTTGCATCTAACCTAACCTAACTTCTTAGAAAATTTCGAGAAATTTATCAAACCTAACCCAACCTAACCTCACTTTTTTGGGTTAGGTTAGGTTTGCATCTAACCTAACCTAACTTCTTAGAAAATTTCGAGAAATTTATCAAACCTAACCCAACCTAACCTCACTTTTTTGGGTTAGGTTAGGTTTGCATCTAACCTAACCTAACTTCTTAGAAAATTTCGAGAAATTTATCAAACCTAACCCAACCTAACCTCACTTTTTTGGGTTAGGTTAGGTTTGCATCTAACCTAACCTAACTTCTTAGAAAATTTCGAGAAATTTATCAAACCTAACCCAACCTAACCTCACTTTTTTGGGTTAGGTTAGGTTTGCATCTAACCTAACCTAACTTCTTAGAAATTTCGAGAAATTTATCAAACCTAACCCAACCTAACCTCACTTTTTTGGGTTAGGTTAGGTTTGCATCTAACCTAACCTAACTTCTTAGAAAATTTCGAGAATTTATCAAACCTAACCCAACCTAACCTCACTTTTTTGGGTTAGGTTAGGTTTGCATCTAACCTAACCTAACTTCTTAGAAAATTTCGAGAATTTATCAAACCTAACCCAACCTAACCTCACTTTTTTGGGTTAGGTTAGGTTTTTTTTTTTTTTTTTTTTTTTTTTTTTTTTTTTTTTTTTTTTTTTTTTTTTTTTATACAATTTGTTCCCAGATGTTAAATTCTGGGGCATTTTACATCTTATTTTAACTACACATTCCTACACTTATTTCTACGCTTATTCTACACTTAATTCTAAACATGTGTTACAAATAATTGACTTTTAACATTTTCTTTGCACTTTTGTGCCCTGTCTCTTATTTCTAAGTTTTATCTTACCTCTAATTTACATATAGCATCTTAATTACACATAGCTGTCGCGATGTCGCGATGTCGTCCAGTATCGCGACCGGACGACATCGCGACACCGCGACCGCGCGACCGCGACCAGGCGACCGCGACCGCGACTTCTACAATTACAATCAAATATGTGGTACAAGTAATTAACTCTGTATACTAACATTTTCTTTGCACTTTTTGTGCACTATATCTTATATCTAATTTTTACCTTACATCTAATTACATATATAATCCTAATTATACATAGCTGTACATAGCTGTCGCGATGTCGCGATGTCGCCCAGTATCGGGAGACCGGGCGACATCGCGACATTCGCGACCGCGCGACCTGCGCGATCCGGACGCCAAGGCGATCGCGAGCTGCACTATACTCTATATCTAATTTTTACCTTACATCTAATTACATATATAATCCTAATTATACATAGCTGTACATAGCTGTCGCGATGTCGCGATGTCGGCCCAGTATCGAGACCGGGCGACATCGCGACATCGCGACGCGCGGACCGCGCGACGCGACAGGCGAATCGCGACCTGAGACCCGCGACGGGCGACCGCGACCGCGAACCGCGACCGCGACGCGACCGCGACCCGCGAGCCGCGACCGCGACCGGACCGCGACCCGCGACCGCGACCGACCCGCGAACCGCGACCGCGACCGCGACCCGCGCGGACCGCGCGGACATAGCGACAGTGCGCCCGGGCGACCAAGCCGCCGAGCAAATGTCACAATTACTGCGAAGAGATTTACAATAATAATTATCATATTACTATTTACAATTAAAAATTTATCCTAATTCTACTATTTTCCTTAGCTTATTTATTTACAATACTAAAAAATTATTTACGTGTTGGCCCCTTGAGTACTATTTAATTTGTTGACAATCTTAACTATTTTTGTACAAAATGATATTAAATGTTCTCTTTCCTTTCCATTACTAATTATGTATTTCAAACTGTCCCTGTTTATATTTTTATTTATTTTATGTTGCAGGTTATGCCTACTGTTGCTGAATCGGGGGCACTCAGTTAGGAGATGGACTACATCCTCTACTTTCTCAGGGTCGCAGGGGCACGCCGGACTCTCCTTACACTTGAACCGGTTCAAGTACTCGGAGAATCCGCCGTGGCCCGTCAGAACCTGCACCAGACGTGGGTCAAGCTCCATCTTGACGATGTCCCTGTGAGCTTCAATGGCATCCGGGAAGAAGACTTTGGTGGTCGCCGCCGTCGTCCCTCCAACATAGCGTCTGTTCCACTCGTCAAGCGAGTCCCTCCGGATCTCTCGCTTGACGTGCGAGACCGGGCACAAGTCATAGGCCGCTCTTGTCTTCCCATTCAATGCCGCTTCCTTGGCAAGCTCATCAGCTCTCTCGTTCCCCTCCAGCCCGGCGTGCGCCTTTATCCAATGCAACTCTAGTTGTCCCCCGTTTTTGGCAATTTCTGCTATATTTGCGCGCACCCGGACTGCCAGAGGATGGAGAGATCTGCCATGGGTTACCGCCTCCAGAGCCGACCGCGAGTCTGAGTATATGTCTATTCTACTTACCCGTTTTTGCGCTGCCATCTCTGTCGCTTTATGTAGCGCTAGTAGTTCGGCCTGGTACACAGTACAGAACCTCTCCAGCACTAGTTTCTTCCGCGCAGTTTCCGCCACATTATCCCATAAGGATACTGCGGCTCCAACTTTGCCCTCAATTTTGCTCCCGTCTGTATAGATTTTGAGGTCGCTGTTTCCGTGCTGGAGAAGCTCCGCCCTGCTCTCTATCAGGTCGAATTGCAGCTCCGTTTCGCTCGCTGGGTGTGGTAGCTCTATGTATGGTACCGGCCTCTCCATCTCCCTGTCGCCGACCACTCTCCGGGAGTATCCTTTCTTTACCTCATAAAGTGAGGCTGCTTCTCGGATTCGGATGTCCAACGGTAGCAGTCCGGACAGGAGTAGTGCAGCGTTCAGGGAGACCGTGCGGTACGCCTTTATGATTTTTTGGGCGAACCCTCTCTGGACCACGTTCAGCTGCTTCCGGACACAGATCTTCTGTGTAGCAGGTGCCCATACACTCGCCGCATACATGATGATAGGCTCCACCACTGCCGTGTAGATGGTCCTGATTATCTCGGGCTCCAGTCCCCAGCTGATCTTGGCTGCTCTAGTCAGCTGTTTATACAGGTTGGCAGACTTTTGGCAGACGTTCCTCACGTGAGTGTTGAAGGTAAGTTTGTCGTCGATTGTGACCCCTAGGATTTTAATCTCACGCGAGTAGCCAATCGGTTGTCCGCCCATCTGCAGGTGTGGGGAGTCGTATTTAAGCTTCTTTGTGATGAGCATAGCTTTTGTCTTGCTCGGAGCAAACTTGAGCTTATTGCTCTCTCCCCACCCCTGCACATGTGCGAGCGCCCGGTTCGCCTGTCCCTGTATCTCCGCTGTCACATGTCCCGAGAAGATCAGGACCACGTCGTCCGCGAATGCCTGTGCGTAATCACCTCTCTTTTCCAGGTCCTTCAGGAGCGGATCCAGCAGCAAGTTCCAGAAGGTGGGGCCCCCCACCGATCCCTGCACACATCCCTTCGTGGTCTCCGCCGCTGCCTCCTCGCCCGCGTAACGAATCCTGACCTTTCTATCTTCAAGGTAATTATCCACTAACCTTCTGATGTTCGCAGGGCATCCCGCTTCCGCTAACCTGAGCTTGATCGCCGGCCACCATGCGTTATCAAAAGCTCCCTCTATGTCTAGTGATACCACTACTACGACCTTCTTTTCCTCGAGTCGTGCTCTTATGTGCTGCATCATCACATAGAGGGAGTCTTCTGTGCTGCGCTGTGGTGTGAAGCCGAACTGTCTCTCGCTCATCGCTGCCATCGTGTGCCATCGGATTCTTCCCATCATCATCTTCTCCAATACCTTGCCGAGTACTGGGAGGAGTCCTATTGGCCGGTACGACTTCGGGTGAGTATAATCCTCTTTACCCGCCTTCCTCAGTACTACGACCACCGCTTCCTTCCATGCTCGCGGGAAGCAGGACAGCTCCAGGCACTTATTCAGGAGAGCAAGGAAGATCTCGGGATTGGTGCCTACAGAGACCTTGCAGATATCCGCAGTGAGTCCATCCCCTCCTGGTGCTTTTTTGGGGTTAAAGCTTTCAACTGACCTCTTAAGCTCGACCAGCGTGAAAGGTGGGTCGCTGACTTCGTCCGGTGTCCTATCGTTGACGTCTTCAGCGGCCCTCCTTATTGCACGGTGTTCCGCGCTATCCTCGGACTCTAAGTCCGGCGGATAGAACGTTTGCGCCAGGAGCTTTGCAGATTCCTCGTTGTTGAGAAGCTTCCCTGCGTGCACCAGCGGTAGGTCCTCCTTATTGGTTGCGGTTCTGCTAATTACTCTGTAGATACCCTCCCACATTGTTTCCCTCTCCTGTGTGCTGCAGAAGTTCTTCCAGCTGGTCGTTTGCGCCCTTTTGACCTCTAGGTGGTAGTGCTCCTTGGCTTCGAGGTACTCCTGTACGACTCTCTCTCGTCTTACAGGTGCCGCATCCTTTATGCGTCTCCTCCGTGCCTTCACTTCCCTTTTCAATTCAGTCAGTTCGTCGTTCCACCATGGCAGTCCTGTTTGTTTCCTTTTCTTTCGCTTTTGTATATTTGAGTTACTTGCTTCTATTATTGTGTTTGTATAATTCTCTATTTCTTTCTCTAAGTCTATTCTATTATTTATTTTATTTATTTCTTCTTTATTTATATTTTTCTCTATTAATGATTGGGTGAGTTCCTCGCGAAACTCTACCCAATCAGCCTTCTTTGTGTTATAAATTCTGGTAGTGCTATTTTTAATTATATCTGTCGTCTTACAATTTTTAATTTCAAACAGGATTGCCCGGTGGTCCGACGTAGTGACATCCTTGTCAAGGCGCCAGTTACTGACCCTACCTATCAGGTTTTCGGTGCAGGCCGTTATATCCACACAGCTCATGTAGCGCATCCCACCCCTGTGTGCATCAAAGGTGGGTGCTCCCCCCTCATTGAGTATGTGGAAGCCCAGTTCTGTGAGCATTCCGGCCAGCTTCTTACCTCTGCGATTCTCCGTCCTGCTTCCCCACCATGTGCTCCACGCATTGACATCTCCTCCCAGCAGAAGATCGCGCAGCCCGATCCCCTCCAGTGCCTTCTTTATGGCTTCCAGGTCCGGGTCTATATCCTTATCCCCTTCCAGGTATATGGACGCTATGCCCATTTCCCGCCCCCCCTTCCCCAACACTGCGAACACCATGTTCTCAGTTGTCAGGTCGGGGCGTTGGGTCACGGTCACAGCGTCGTCGAACACTGCAATGGCGGCTTTGTTCACCCTCTCCGTTTTCCTCGCGCATTGCAGTATCCGTACCCCGGGGTAAGTCTTCATCTCCCCTCTGTTACCTATGTAAGGCTCCTGGATCAAGGCTACCGCGATTTTCCTCTGCTGGGCTTCCTGGATTAGTTCTGCCGTGGCCTGGAAGCACCTCTGCAGGTTTGCCTGGATCAGTTTGAGCTGGTGATTGTTTGTGCTGCTCTTGGTGACGCCTGGTGCAACCTTAGCAGTACGCCACTGCGGACCTGGCCCTGTCCTCCCACCTCTTCCTGACAGGGCATTCCACACTGAAGGCGTTGTGTGTGGCTTCTATTCCGGCTGCCTTGCAGTTGCAACATTCGGGGGCCGAGCCCGCCAGCCAGCCGTCACACTTCGCCCTCATATGCGGCCCACCACAGTGGCTGCACTTTTCTGCGCTTTCCTTGCAGAAGCGTCTGCCATGCCCAAACCCTAGGCAGAGCGAGCACTGGATCAGTGGCGATTGGTCCTCGACCTTTACCTTTTGAATGTCGATGTGGACTGACCCTTTCACCATCATCCTGTTCCACAGAGGCGGTGATACCTGGAGAGCGATGTTGCTGACATGGGGGTTGCGGGTCTTGCGCTTAAACTTGATCTCAACACGGTCCTCCTCCGCCACCAGGCCGCTGAATAGCGCCTTGTTCTGGTTCCGGAGGGCGGTGAGGATCTCCTCGTCGCTGTTGTTGTTCACAACACCCTTCAGCAACACCATCGGGTCCTTGTTCTTCACCTCCTCGAAGTGGAGGTGGTCTCCCGCCTTCTTCAGCCTCTCCTGAACTCGGTTCCGGTCCTCCACAGTTTTGCAGCCCACTATGATCTTTCGGTCCTTTACCTTTCTTACGCGCTCTACGGTCACCCAACCATCTTTGGCGTTGACAGCTTTCCGGAAGTGGTTAATGACTCCCTCTGCTGTCTCCGTCTGGTCTTTTGCCGCCACGATGATTGAGTGAAGCGCTGCCGGTTTTTGCTGGACCTGGATCTGGCTCGGGCTCCCCACCACACTGGCATAAGACTGTTTTTGCAGACTTACCTTTGTGCTCATCTCCAGAGCTTTGCTGAGCTTCCCCATCTCCTTGCTGTTCTCCTCCATCTGCTTACTGCACCTATCTATTCTCTCCAGAACCTCCTTCCCTATTCCTGTATTTCTGTCCCTTTCTTCCGCCCTCACTGCTCTGAACGCGTTAACGACAGCCCTCTCAATGTCCACTGGCAGGTCAGAGGGACTAGGGCTTACCTGGGTGTTCGTGTCGCGCGTTCTGCCCGTCTCTTCGGCAAAGAGCCTTTCGACCAGGAGCAAGGCTTCCCTTATGCCACTAAGGCCATCCTCCTTCATCTTCTTGGTGACGCTCTTGCTCCTGTCCTTATCGAAGGCCCTCGAGATGCTCTTTATTGCCTCAAAGAGCTCGGTGTAAGTTCCGGAGAAAGGGGACTTACCAAATTCCGGAGTCTTGGTCTCCATCAGCTGCTTGGCCGGATCCTCCGGCTCGGCTTTCTTCTTCCTCCTGGTACCCTTCTCCGGAGATGACGCGGTGCTCGCTGTGGTGCTCGCTGCGGTGCACGCTGCGGTGCTCGTTGCGGTGAGGATCAGCACTTCGGAGCTCTGGGATGAGTGCGGTGGCTGCCCTTCCTTCCCCTCAGGTTCAGAGAGGCAGATCTCGGCTGGTGCTCCGGACTGGTTCGAAGAAACCGGAGATTTCGAAGGTGGCTGTTGCTGCTGCTCAGGCGGAGTAACCGTGGTGGCTGGGAAAGTTTCCTCCTGTCTTGACTCGAGTGGCTCCTCCTGCACGAGCAAGGCCCGTCTCAGCTCCTGCTTGGGCGGCGTTCGTGCTATATTCGGCATTTTGTCCGGTCGCGATGTCGCCCTGGGTGTCGCTGGGTCGCCGGTCGCGGTCCTGGTCTCGGTCCCGGTCGCGATCGTCCGGTCGCGATGTCGCTGGGTCGCCGGTCGCGGTCCTGGTCTCCGTCCCGGTCGCGGTCGTCCGGTCGCGATGTCGCCCTAGGTGTTGCTGGGTCGCCGGTCGCGGTCCCGGTCTCGGTCCCGGTCGCGGTCGTCCGGTCGCGATGTCGCCCTGGGTGTCGCTGGGTCGCCGGTCGCGGTCCTGGTCTCGGTCCCGGTCGCGGTCGTCCGGTCGCGGTCGCCGTGTCGCGGTCGCCGTGTCTCGGTCCCGGTCGCCGTGTCGCGGTCGCCGTGTCGCTGTTGTCTCCTGGTCGCGGTCGCCTTGTCGTCTTAGCCGGTCGCTGTGTCGCCCCGGCCGGTCGCGGTCGCGGTCGCCCGGTCTTCGTGTCCCCTTAGGCGGTCGCCGTGTCGTGGTCTTGGTCGCCGTGTCGCGGTCTCGGTCGCCGTGTCGCGGTCCCGGTCGCCGTGTCTTGGTCGCCGTGTCGCGGTCTCGGTCGCCGTGTCGCGGTCTCGGTCGCCGTGTCTCGGTCGCGGTCGCGATCGCCCGGTCGCTGTGTCGCCTTAGATGTTGCGATAGGCGCGGAGAGCTCCGGTGGATGCGTGTGCTCCCTGCGAGCTCTCGCCGACGACGGTTGGTTAGGTTAGGTTAGGTTAGGTAGGTTAGTTAGGTTAGTTAGGTTAGGTTAGGTTAGGTTAGGTTAGGTTAGGTTAGGTTAGGTTAAGAAAGCGGCTGAACAGTCGGCCACTCCAGCGTCGCAACCCTCTTCCAAGAAGGGAATGAAGGGCAAGAAGAAGGCAGTGAAAACTGCAGTCCCGGCAGTGAAGCCCAACACCCGCGCTCCTGCCAGGAAGAAGACACTGACCTCCCCCAGAATAGCGGCCGTCGTCGTCTCACTAACAGACAGCGCTGCTAAAGAGGGGGAGACCTATGATAGTGTCCTTAAAAAGGCGCGAAGTGTTCTGGGCGACGCAAAGGCGTTAGGGATAACGCCCAAAAAGTGTCGCGCCACGCTGACGGGGGCTCGTTTATTTGAGTTCCCCGCAGCCGAAGCTGCCCAGGCGGACACTTTTGCCGCGCGTTTGAGAGAGGCGGTGGGGGGCGTTGCGGTTGTCGCGCGCCCCGAGAAGTGCACCTCCTTGCAAGTGTCCGACCTGGACGACTCGGTCACAAAGGAGGAGGTGGCCTCTAAAGTGGCGGAGATCGGCGGTTGCTCGGTGGAGGCACTTGAGGGTTGGTGAGATACGCCCGGCCCGCGGGGGCGTTGGGACAGTTCGCCTCCAGTGCCCAATCGTAGCAGCCCAAACGGGTCCTCAGCGCAGGAAGGATCTTGGTTGGCCTTCAGATCGGCGGACGTTTGTTGCTCTGGAGGAAGGCCCCCGCTGCGCTGCTTCAAGTGTCTGGGCACTGGCCACGTTTCGGCCCGCTGCCCCTCCTGCCGTAGTCCCGTGCGGGAACTCTGTTTCCGCTGCGGGTCGAGGGTCACAAAGCGGCCGGCTGCAAGGCCGATCCCAATTGCGCCGTTTTGTGCCGCGAGCGGCCGGCCATCCGGACATTTTGATGCGGGGGAGGAACTGCAAGCCTCCCCCCAAGAAGGGCAAGCTGCCGGCGCCTTCCAAGGCCCCCGCTGCGAGTGTCGCTGCCGGTCCCTCGGCGGCGCGTGATGGTGCGATGTCCGAATGATGGATAGAGTCGGACATCGCACTATATTACAGGGCAACCTGAACAACTGCCGCTCGGCCCAGGACTTAATGTCCCAGGCCCTGGCCGAGTGGCAGATTGATTTGGGCATTATGGCGGAGCCATATTTCATCCCTCCCCACTGGCTTGGGGATGTGGATGAGAAAGTGGCTGTTCTGGTTCGGCCGTCGTCAGCTTCTTCCCCCCTTTCTCTTTTCGAAAGGGGGTCAGGCTATGTGGCAGCCACTTTGGGGTCCCCTTGCCGTGGTGGGGGTTTACTTCTCCCCCAACCGGCCTTTTCGGGAATTTGAGGTCTTCCTTGGCTTCCCTTACCGCGGTTTTGGGCCGGTTGGCACCGCGGCAGATCATCTTGGCGGGGGACCTCAACGCCAAGTCTGTGGAGTGGGGAAACCCCTCATCTGATGTCCGCGGTGACGCGGTTCACGCGTGGGCGGTGTCTTGTGGTCTGTTGCTCCTAAATAGGGGCACAGACCACACTTGTGTGCGCCAAAACGGTGGGTCGATTATTGACCTGACGTTTGCGACTCCCGCTTTGGCTGCACTCGTGAGTGATTGGCGTGTGGACCCGGTGGAGACCCTGTCGGATCACAAATACGTCAGGTTTGTGATCTCCAGCCGGGTGCCACAACAAGACGCCCAGAGGCGCCCGTCGCCCTTTAAAAGGTGGGCCCTATCGCGTCTCGATCGAGACATGGCCAAGGAGGCGGCACTCTATCAAGAGTGGTTTTTCCCGCCGTGCCCCGATGTCTCGATTGACGATGCCGCGTCCCAACTCAGGGATTCGCTGACCGAGGTGTGTGACTTTTCCATGCCTCGGTCCCGCCGCCCCGACCCCAAGCACGCTGTGCACTGGTGGTCGGCGGAGATTGCTGATCTCCGAGCCGCCTGCATTGCGGCCCGATGGGCTTACACCCGCTGCAGGCGGCGGCGGCGCACGCTCCCGGAGGAGGAGGCCCGCCTCTACGAGGCATACAGGGCCGCTCGAGGTGAGCTTAAGCATGCCATAGGGCAGGCTAAGGACCGGTCTCGTGCCGAGATGCTCGAGAGTCTCAATCAGGATCCGTGGGGGAGACCGTACAAGGCGGCGCGTGCCCAACTGCGCCCCATTGGTCCCCCACTGACTGAGACTCTCGAACCGGTCCTCCTGCAGGAGGTGGTGCGGGCTCTGTTCCCAGCCCGCAGGCGGGATTTCCATCCCCCGCCAATGGCTCCGCCCCGAGGTTTGTCCCAGCCTCCCGAGGCCGATCCCCCTCCCTCCGTCACTACGGAGGAGTACGGGGCCGTCGAGCTCCGCCTCAGGGCCAAGAAGACCGCCCCCGGTCCTGACGGCGTGCCGGCGAAGGTCGTGGCGATCGCGGCTGACCGCATGGAGGTCAATTTCAGGGACCTCTTCGACCGGTGTTTCCGGGAGAGGAGGTTTCCTGGAATTTGGAAAGAAGGCCAGCTATGCCTCTTACAGAAGCCTGGGCGTCCGGCCGACTCCCCGTCGGCCTACCGGCCGATCATCCTGCTGGACGAGGTGGGGAAGATGTTCGAGAAGGTGGTGTCTTCCCGCCTCGTCTCGCACCTGCAGGATGTCGGTCCGGACTTGTCGGACGCCCAGTTCGGCTTCAGGTCGGGGCGGTCTACTATAGACGCCCTGACCCGCCTCCGCCGGACCATATCGGAGGCCGAGTGCGAGGGGAAGGGTGTGTTGGCGATATCTTTTGACATAAAGAACGCCTTTAACACCCTTCCCCACTCGACGATAATAGCCGCCCTCCGCTATTTTCGGGTCCCTGCCTACCTCAGGGACCTCATAGCGGACTATCTGAGCGGCCGGACCATCGTTTACGCCAATGGAGAGGGCGAGGTGGTTCGCCACGATGTCGAGGCTGGAGTTCCACAGGGGTCGGTCTTAGGACCACTCCTGTGGAACATTGGATATGACTGGTTGCTCCGCGGTGTCCTCCTCCCGGGCATGGGTGTCATTTGTTACGCTGATGACACCCTTGTCACCGCCCGGGGGAGGACCTTTCAGGACGCGGCCATTCTGGCCTCCGCAGGGGGCGACTTAGTAGTAGAGCGCATCCGTCGCCTGGGCTTAGAAGTGGCCTTGGAAAAAACCGAGGCCATTTGGTTTGTCGGGTCGAGGTCTCGGCAGCTACGTGCGCCACCGGACGCGTCAATCGTCCTTGGGGGGGTGACAACCCCGGTGAAGGCCGAGATTAAATATCTCGGCCTAGTGTTAGACTCTCGGTGGCAGTTTGGCCCGCATTTTCGCGGGCTGTCACCGAGGCTCTTAAGGGCGGCGCAGAGCCTTTCATGGCTCATGCCCAACCTCGGCGGGCCGGGCTCTAAATGCCGGAGGCTCTACTCCGGCATTTTAAGGAGCATGGCCCTGTACGGCGCGCCGATTTGGGCTGAGGCCCTATCCCGACGGGAGAACGTCCGTCTGCTCCGGGGGCCCCAACGGGCCATTGCACAGCGCGCAGTGCGGTCTTACCGCACGGTAGGCTTTTCTGCCGCCTGCGCGCTGGCCGGGACCCCCCCGTGGGAGCTGGAGGCGGAAGTGCTGGCGGCCGTCTACGAGTGGACGGCCGCCAAGAAGGCTGCACGCGAGCCCTTCTGCGAAGTGGAGCGCGAGGCGGTCCGCAAGGAGGCCCACGAGCGCCTGGTGGGGCTCTGGGCCTCGGACCTAGGCCGTGCGCAGTATGGGCGTCGCACATTGGACGCGCTCGCCCCGGTGTTGGACCGGTGGCTGGAGCGGCCGCACGGCTCCCTTTCATTTAGGATGGTGCAGGTGATGACGGGCCACGGATGCTTTGGCTCATACCTGCACCGCATCCGAAGGGAGGGAGCCCCTCTCTGCCATGCGTGCGGCGCTGCTGAGGACACGGCGGAGCACACCGTCGTGCACTGCCCGTCCTGGCACCAGCAGCGCCAGGCACTTAGGGCGAAGGTCGGCCCAGACCTGTCCCTGGCCGGCATAGTGTCGGCCATGCTAGCGGGACAGGAGGCCTGGAGAGCCTTCGCCACCTTCTCGGAGGAGGTCATGGCGGAGAAGGAGGCGGCAGAGCGCGCGCGGGAGGACGATCCCTCCGCCGACGCGCTCCGAAGAGCGAGGAGGGGTAGGAGACGCCGCCAATATGTGCGTCTCCCTCCTCTCCTTGGAGGTGGCCAGCCGGCGCATGGTACGGGGGTACCAGCGCCGGCATTGCACCGGTCACCTCCAGTGCTCGTTAGGGACGGCTTCTCACCCTCGGCTGTCCCTAACACCCCCCCCACACCATCCGGGGGGGATGGCGTCCAGCCCGCCGTGTAGGCGGGCGCCGCCCCGGGGAGGATCGCGAACAAGGCTTCGTGCCCGTCATCGTGATCGCTCCCCACTAAGGGCGATGAGAGTGGTGTCCAGGGGTTTTAGTCGGTAGGTCCACTCTGGCCGGCTCCTCGTTAGGAGGAGCCCCCGCCAGTGGAGAGTCCGACATAACCCGCCCGCCCCCCGGCCGGCGGGTATGCGTAACAGCATTTCCCCTGGGGCAACAAAAAAAAAAAAAAAAAAAAGGTAGGTAGGTTAGGTAGGTTAGTAGTTAGGTTAGTAGGTTAGGTTAGGTAGTTAGGTTAGGTTAGGTTAGGTTAGGTTAGGTTTTTTTTTTTTTTTTTTTTTTTTTTTTTATATGTCTTCCGATTAGGATCGACGCTGTTCCCCCTGATATTAATTCAGGGACTGTGTTTGCTGAATTTTATTGTATGCCCAGTTTTAAAACTTTTGGGAAGATAATGAGTTTTGGAAAAATTTGGAAGGGATTGGGATTTGAAGGAAATAGAGGGTTGGGAGAAGAAGGGATTTAGATATTTTTGGGGAGATTAAGATTTATTTGGGGTGGTCAGGGTTATTTTTAAGAGGGTGGGGGTAGATAGGAGAATTGTTTTTGGAAAATTATGTTTGTTTGAGTAAAAAGGTTAATTTTGGAGATTGGATGTTGGGAGGAGAAATCATTTTTGGGAAAATTTATATTTGTTTAGGGTACTAAGGGTTATTTAGGGAGCAACCGGTTTTGGTATCACTTGGGCAGAGGGGAAAGGGTAGATTAAGAGATATAAAGGGGGTTTGGGGGTTTTCACCCTTGCAGACCGTGGCAGCTATCACTAAGTTAGCTATCCTTGCAGACTCCGGCAGTTTTCGTGTTTTATATTTGGGTGGGTTTGGGTAAATTAAAGGGGGTTTTTAAGAAGTTTTCTGAGAAAACTGAACACCATACTGCCGGGTCCGCGCGGACTTCTGGGTTATTTAAGGGGGGTATTAGGGTTTAAAAAGTTCTCTGCGTTGGAGAACTGGGCGACTGCTGCCTGTCTGCTTGGGTTTATTAGGGGTTTAAGAATTTTAAAAAGGGTAAATTTGGGTGATTTACTTGTTGTAAAATGAACACTTTTCCACCGAAAATTGTGAAGTCCTCTTGGACTTTAGCTGCTATCACCTATGTTTGATCACAGACTGGTCGGCAGTTGTTATTTAAGGTTTGGGTTAATTTGGGTAAATTAAGGGGGTTTAAGGAGCTCATATGAAGAGCTGGTAGATAACAACTGCCGGTCCGTGTGCGATGGGGTATATAAGGGGGTAATTGGGGTTTAAAAAGTTTCCTTTTGGGGAAACTAAGTGTAGGCAGCTAAGTCCACGTGGTTTGGGTCGAAAATGTTAAGTCCTACTACCAGGTTTGTCAATGCGCGCGCGTCCCGGGACGCCATGAGCATTTCCAGGACCGTATAACGGTCTCCTGGACAATCTCAGGTATCCGGGGATGGCAGAACCATTTATCACTGCACGCATGTTGTTGCGTCAGGAGTTCACCACAAGAGATAAGGACTTTTCCGGTTTCAGAAGTGATCTGTACCATCCACCATACATATTTTAGAGTTTAGGTAATAAGGGGTTTTTGTATATTTAATGTTAAATGGGTTTTTATTATTTCAGTAATTGGTAGTAAACACTTGTCTGCACGGGACAATAGGGTAAAATTT
>CM026295.1:12651497-12907107 GCA_014851415.1 Cnaphalocrocis medinalis
AGAGACAAATACGGGTAGTTTCATTATTACAAAATTTATAGCAAGTACAGAAATGAAAACGATTTATTATTTCAATTATACAAACGCAACCATTTTAGTTTGAAATTCAAACGAAAGTTATTGATTTCTATAATTTTGTTTTGTTTTTAAATTAGTATAAACAATATCTGCATCGACAGGACTTTTACTTAGAGCTTAAATTTAATAAGTCTTCTACCAGTACTGTGCAAAGAAGTAAAACAAACGTTTATTTTTAAAAATGTTAAAGCTAGGATTGATCTACATAAGATTTAAGCGCTAGCAAAACTCCCGCCACTTTGTTTATGTTTCAGGTTTTGCGTGCTATTAACAATCTTTAATAGGAGTACTGTTGGGCAAAAGAAATAAAAGACGTCAACTTCACTATATTAACAAGAATTTAATCACAGACATCGATACAATTCGGTTCGACGAGGGGAAATGAGTGGTATATTCTGCTCATTATCGGATTTCCTCATTTTCGTCTAGGATACTGACACTAGAGTAATTCTTCTTACGTATGGGTAGTAAAAGTACTTGCTAATTGCATGTCTGAGCGTTTTTATTTTAGAATTTATAGAAACCGGACTAAACGCGATATTCATTATGCAGTATTACTACCACTTACTTTATTTATTTTGTTTAAATTCTTAAAGTAGCTCGAGTCGTAAACGCCACTGTTACACATATCTGTCCTATACGCCTCATTCGATAGTCAGTATTTTTCACATCATTATAATTTTAACTGGTGTATCGACCGAAACCTTAATAATGAATTTTTTAAAGGTATTTACGACTAAAATTCTTGAATTATCGACGGTAAACACGTGGGCTGTAATCACCACTTTTTTGCGAATTTTAAAACTTTGATAATACAGATCGATAGAGAAAAAAAAAATGGAGTAAGATAGCATTCAAAAGTCATTTTGGCCAAAATGGTGATTACGCCCTTTGAGATTTAAGGTATCGATATTATACATCGCGAAAAAGGTTTTTCTACGTATTCGCTGGTGTGATATATTCAGCATTAGAAACATTGATGTTTTCGTATAATCTGTATGGTATCGTTATTTATGTTCATAATCTGACTTAGCTGCATTTCAGAACTGCTTTTAGCTATTTAAAATATGGGTGGTACAGTTAACAGCAAAAGTAGATGATCAAATCAAAAACTCAATAAGTACAGTCAACCACACATCAGGTTACCACAATCTGTCAAATTTCCTCAATTGATATTCAACCTATTGTGTTTGACAGTAAGATGAGAGTCGATTGAAGAAATTTGACGGTTTTGTATACTTTGATGTGTGGCTGTACGTACCTATTGAGCGGAGTTTGCGTCAGAACTGTATGAATTTGACACCATACAGTTCTGACGCGAACTCCGCTCAATAGTGAGTACCTACCTATAGACTTTTTGATTTTGATCATGTACGCACAGCCACACATAATATATAAAACTGTCAAATTTCTTCAATCGACTCTCATCTTACTGTCATACCCATTGGGCTGAATATCAATTGGGGAAATTTGACAGATTGTGGTAACCTGATGTGTGGCTGACTGTACTTTTAATATTGACCGTACTACCTCCGTACTACATACAACCAGAACAAAGGTAATTTTCTGACTTAGCATTACTGACATGAAACTTGAGGATGAACAGGAGGGAAAAGGGGTTAAATGTTGGCAGCAAATTTGTGACTACTGGAGTTGCAGGTGTCTATGGGCGGCGGCGATTGCTTACCATCAGGTGATCCGTCTGCTGGTCTGTCACCTATCACATAAAAAAAAGACATAGCTACACCTAACTATTTATAAATTACTGTTACACTATGGCTAATTCTCTTTTTAATATAGGTACATAATATCGTTTAGTATTTCAAAGGAAAGCAGAAATAAGTTTAAGTTTTAGTTTCACAGACAAATACCTATCAGTTGAGCTCGCTACTTGGCTAGACCCGACACTGTCGCTAGGTCACGATATTTGTGGAAAATCCGCCGGTCTAGAATAGAAATTATTATCGATTTCGCCTTAAGAGCGTTCTCGGCTAGTGCGGAATGTCATGTTTCGGTTTTGATTTGCAAAATTTCACTCACACATAAGCATGTGTTACTGTTTGCATAGAGTTGCCGCGTACGTTTTCTTTATAGTTAGACTGACAAATTTTGATCCTTTCGCTTTATAGCAAAGTAAATTACTGTATTGTTGTAAAATTAAATTGCAAGTTAAATAAAATAAAATAAATCCAACGTTGATTTATTGTTATTCTTTTGATTTTTTGATTTAAGAAAAATAAAAAAATAGGTATATCATTTAGATACCTACCTACCTTTTTTACTCAGGACAGGTAAGCAATTAAATACTTAAAGATATCATGTTTTGTTTAATAAATCATTTAATAAAAAAGAACATTATACATTATAAAACAGTTGTATTTATACATTATAAAACAGTTGCAAACCCTCAATTTGATCCCTTTCTGGGATCAATTCTTTAAGAAACAGCCCCAGAGGAAATGGACGTGGCAGAGCCCAGATACTATGACTAAAAATGAGATCGACTTCATAATATATATCGGACATTAAGCGAATATTCAGAGATGTCTCAGTGATCAATAGGTTTAAAACCGGAAGTGATCACCGACTTCTCAGAGGCACTTTGAATATCAATTTTAAGCTTGAACGTTCTCGGTTGATGAAGTCCACGCTCCGGCCAAATCTGCTCCAATCACTCGCTGGTTCCGATGCCTTCCAACTGAAATTGGAAAATCGATTCACTGCCTTGGAAACCACAATTGACGTATATATCGACGAAGAATTCGACCAAGTGGTGGAAATCCTTCGGGACGAGGGCACAAAGTTCTGTGAGTAGCAAGCGGTCTATACTCTGGATTTAATGGACAAGAGGCGGAAAGATCCATCAGTCACTTCGGCAGAACAACGGGCTCTAAATAAGTCCATCTCCAAGCTGTTAAGACGTGACCTCCGAAGCTCCAATTCACTCTCAATACAGAGAGCAATTGAGCAGAAACCAGGGGGGTCCAAAGTCTTCGTACAACAGCTTGACAGGAGCCACCTGTCGAAGTTAACCAAAACAAATCGAGGAGTCGTCACATCAAAGCCAGAAACTTTTTGCCTTCTTTTACGCCATGCGACGGAGGATCTACCCGACATCAGCTTGGAGGAGATCGAGGCAGCTCTTGGACAACTTAAAAATGGAAAAGCCCCGGGAAAAGACGGAGTCACACCGAGCTTCTGAAAGTTGCCGGCAAGCCGGTGTTGAAGGAACTTTGACGTATATTTAACTCGGTTATTTTCTTCGGGAGAACTCCTAGGGCGTGGCCGCGGAGCTTGTTCGTATTGTTGAGTCATTTCGAATCGCCTTACACGAAGACTTGACGAAGCTCAACCTGCAGAGCAAGCCGGGTTCCGACGGTTTTAGCACCATAGACCATATTCACACAGTGAGACAGGTTATACAGAAGACCAAAGAATATAACCAGCCCCTGTGCATGGCATTTGTGGACTATGAAAAAGCTTTTAACTCCGTCGAGACCTGGTCTGTTCTCGAGGCCTTGCAGAGGTGCCAAGTCGATTGGCGATATCGACTTGGCACGAGGTGTTGAGGTGTCTGTATAACGTCGCTAATATGTCCGTAGTAATCCAAAATGGCCAAACCGAGCCTGTCCTGCTACGACGTGGTGTGAGACAAAGAGATGTTATATCTTCGAAACTCGTCTCCGCTGCTCTGCAGGACTTGTTCAAAACGCTAAACTGGAAAGAGCGCGGAATCAATATTAATGGCGGGTACATGTCACACCTACGATTCGCAGACGACATCGTCATTTTGACGGAAACCTTACATGGCCTACAGGCGAGCAGCCTGGCTGAATCTTCCAATCACTTCGATCTTCGGATGAACTTGGATAAAACCAAGGTCATTTTCAACGAGCTCGTTGATCCGGGACCGGTCGCTGTTAATGGAGTACCTCTCGAAATTGTCCAGGAATATGTCTATCTAAGATAAACGCTCCAATTAGGCAGAAACAACTTCGAGAGAGAAGCCAATAGAAGAATTCAGCTAGGCTGGGCAGCATTTGGTAGGCTTCGTCAAGTCTTCTCGTCATCCATCCCTCAAAGTCTTAAGTCGAAAGTCTTCGACCAGTGCGTCCTCGCGGTCATGACTTACGGTGCCGAGACGTGGACGTGGCTGGACTAATCCACCCGGTTCAAAGTCGCTCAAAAAGCTATGGAAAGGGCTATGCTCGGAGTATCTCTGAAGAACCGCATCAGAAATGATGTAATCCGACAGAGAACCTGAGTCACCGACATAGCCCACCGAATTAGCAAACTGAAGCGGCAGTGAGGTTGGTCACATTAGCCGCAGAACTGACAACCGTTGGAGCCGTAAAGTCCTTGAGTGGAGACCGCGACTCGGTTAAGTGTTGGACGCCCTGCGACAAGATGGGATGATGACATTCGAAGGCTGGCTGGTGTGGGCTGGATGAGAGTGGCTGAAAATCGGGAGCAGTGGCGTGCATTAGAGGAGACCTATGTCCAGCATGTTGGAATACATCAAAAATAACTCAAACTCGTCCCATGCTAATCTGCACTTAATTGCATAGTAATAGAGTTCCTCTTGTTGCACTTGTTAATAAGGTTCATTTTACGAATACATATTTCGACCTTGAATCCTGAGGGATCACTCTGTTAGTAAGTCTTGAGATGTTAGTAAGTCTTGAGATGCCAGCGAGTCTTGTCGACTCGGCTGGTTCGTCTTGTGGAGTCTGTTGACTCAGATAGTTAGTCTTGCTCTGTCTGTGAGTCTTGTTACTCTGCTAACTGTACATTTGTAAACATGCGTACTCTCCTATAAAACGATTTAATAAAGATATCGTTTAGTACCAACAAATAAGTTTGTCATTGACTCCCAAAACCCAATACAGCAGTGGACGAGTGTGGGTTGCTGATGATGATGATGATGAAATTCTACTTTAAAATCATAGTCATGTTTCTGTAGTTTGCGATTCAACTATTTCCAATTCTTCGGTGGTATTCTCATGTATTTGACCTTCTCTTTTCTGCCTTTAGCAATAAACGTAATGAAATCATCGTAAAAGAAAAATGTGAATAGATTATGACCAGCTATGTCATTAAAAGTGGATTCGCGGTAACTTACGTTTTAGCTTCATTAGCTTTGGCCAAATTAAGTACCATAACTTTTCCTTTTCTTCCCCGAATAGCGCCTTTTATATCACATTTTATATTATTATGTAAAATGTAAAGAATATAATATATTAATCTATGGAAGTTACTAGAATTGCATTTCTTTACCTTCGTACTCACCAAAATTTTGTTTGGTTAAAACAAATTAATATTCTTAAAACAAAAAGTATCAATCCGTCTCAGTCGCGTCAAAAAATCTCCAATTTCAAATAAAATTTTACGTAGCACGCGGTGACCGGGAGCGACATAGGTCCTACCTCGGAAAGGCCTCGGCCGGCACTGAGCGCTGGTGCGATTCTGCGCCGATTATATAGTAGTACTAAATGATTCATAATAAAATAAAAAAACACGTTATTAAAGTTAAAAAAATACCACGTTTTAAAGCGTAAATTTCTTCATTTATTAGGTTTAAAAAAAATCAAGAATACCTTTTATTTCATCCTAAACTAATACGTGTAATAACTCGAAAAATTACTAACAATGATACTTTTGAGTACACTTTTCTTGTATGAAAACTTACAGTAATCACTATTGTTTTGTAGCCATGCCCTAATATATGTTATTGTTCTTTTAATAGAAATATTGTCATAAGTTTGTCGTTTATAGTTTTACTATTATCGAGCATTTGCGTAGACCTTCGACCACAAGTTTCAAAAAGGGATTGTATTAAAACTGTTCTAACGAGAAAACTAAATGATCATTTGAAAATATTTTGAAATTATGCATTAGATTATGAAATCTGCAATAATTTGACATCAATATCTTATTTACAAACTGTATAGATTATCATTTTATTCTCCATCGGAAATCAATGATTTTGACTTAAGTGTGACTCTTACGGATAAACGCTCTTAAATATGCTCTAGAAGTCTAGACTAACCTACTTTGATTTGAACCTAGAATTTTATTTTCAGTCGTCCGCCTTAACGACGAAAAAGAAGTTAATAAATAATTTTAAAAATTATTTTTGATCAACCCTCAGGTAGGTACTTATGTACACCTACAGACGTAATTTAATGAATGTTTACCTGTTCACAGATATACTCTACATTTTAGGTAAGGTAAGTTCGTTTAATCATTGACATTCAATGAATGAATGGTCGAATCACAGAGTAAAAATAAAATACCTACCTAGCTTCACTACTTCACAACCGGTGTTTATTATGAGCTGAAATAAATAGAAGTCATTATTGCCAGACAATAAAATCGTCAAGATTGGAAAAATTACTTATGTATAAAGGAGAAATCCCTAGGTACATTATTTGATCTAATCCTTTTCTATTAAGGGATCTAAGTTCTAACCCAAGAAAGCAATATCATCTCAATAATAATGATATTAATTACTAAGTAACACAACGTTCATAATACCTAGGCAGGTAGATACGGCGTGCTCATAAAACAAGTTTTATATAGACCAGATCCTAAGTACATAACAACTTTGTTAAGATCGATATAGCTATACAAGTTTACATCCCGAACCCCAGCTGATCTCTCGAGGTTGAGCGAAATGGCGGCGCGCGGTTGCCGCTCCGCGCCCCACTCGGGATGCGACGTTGTCGCTCAGCTCGCCGAGTAAATATTCCAAATTCGAACTTATTTGGCATTGCGGATCGGATAAGTTCGCGTCTTTACATTATGGTGGATTCTACCATTCTACCGATGTTTCGCGGTAACGGTTACAGCGAATTAAAGTATGCGAAACGGATTTTGTTGAGAAAAATGTTGGTCGTCGTAATTGGGCTCGATTGGAAATGCACATTGGATACGTTTAAAAGGTTTTTTAATTCATCTGCATCAATTTACGAGTTGAGTCACTTCACTTAAAATCACTGGGGTACGTAATTATTAGGTAGTCAGCATGATTATGAGTGCAATAGATTGCTCTTAATAATTCCCTCCAGCTTAATGTGGAACAGTTTTCTACAATACCTAGTTAATTTATTATCTGATTTGGTTGTAAAACTTCTCTTTAATTACCTACAATAAAACAGGAAATTATCTTTATTACAACGGAATCCATTATGAAAAACATTTATTTTAGACGTTGTTTCTCTTCATATAGGTACATATACTTTGTTGCACGTTTTATTTATGCAGCATCCACGTTTCCATGGAGAAAACTAAAAAAACTTTCGATTTGTCGTCTAGTATCATGTCTTTCGGCTTTGTACATATACGTAGGTACTGTACCGTCTATTGGTTGGAGAGAACATCTTGTAAATTTAACATTTATTCCACACCTGATCTTCAGAAAAAAAAATCGATACATTCCACAGTAAAGATGAAAAAACAAGGCTGACAAGTACAGGTGTAGGTAAGTACTTAGATGATATAATAATAGTAGGTACAGTCAGCCACACATCAGGTTACCACTGTCAAATTTCCTCATTTGACATTCAACCTAATGTGTATGACAGTAAGATGAGAGTCGATTAAAGAAATTTGACAGTTTTGTATACTTTGATGTGTGGCTGTACGTACACTTTGTGGAAGGAAAATGTTAAAAAACTGAACCAATCTATAAATTCTTCAGGAAATCAATTTCAAGCTGCGGCGATCCTCTTTTCTGCTCTTACTCCCGGTTACGTCGTCCGGGGTACGTTTGAACCATGACGCAGTTTGGTAGGTACGCGCCAGGGGGGGTTTTCTCTTAAAAACCTGAATGTTGGAGTTACCTGTTTCGGGCAACACTGTTTCCGTTATTTGTGTTAAATTAAGTTTTTTTTTTCTTTGTGCGGACTGCGATGGTTTCAATTCTTAAAAAGAACTGACCAAAACTGATTGGTGTATTTTTTTTAAAGTGGTAAGCGGTTAGCGCCACTCATAGACACCCGCAACAGCTGGAGTCACAAGTGCACTGCCAACCTTTTACCCCTCTGTCCCCCCTGTGCTGGGGCCTTTATAAATTGATATACGCTTTTGTTCAAAACGCGTTTACGAGGGTCGTCGCCGCCAAAAATACGCCGTGTGCTACTAACTCTAATAAGTTATTTAATCATCAAGTTGTGTTTATTACAAGATAGCTCACTGTTTCTCTCTACACTGCTCAAATGGCACGATTTATTTTTATTGGCGAACGGTTCGAGCTGATTGGATCGTCCGGCTGACTTTCAGCCGTCATGTAGAACCTAGTTCTCTATAATACCTACCTAGTTCTCTCTGTAATTGACGCAACTTTGCAACGGTACAGAGAATTCACTACCGACCAAGGCCGAGAAATAACTTGGTTAAATAATGGACAGGAAGCCTGGGACGTGAACGTATGTGTTTTTAGAGATTTTATTGCTTGCTTCGAGTAGGCGATTTTGTAGACGGCCATGACAAAAACAGAGAAGATAATGTAAAGTAGGTTATAAGAAAAGTCTTATCATCTTAAGATTTCGTCATTTATTGATTAATTTTGGCGCTAAAAAATAAATATGACGGAACATTTAATTTCCTTTGTAAGTTTTTAATGCAACGCAACGATCGAAATAGGGTATTTGACTAATTTCGATATAGTAAAAAATATTTATACTTTTCCAAAATACTGGTAAATGAGAACCAATGGCCAACATTTTCAGTTAAAAATATAACGTCTAGCTGGTTTTATGAGCATTCAAAGTTTCATGGGCAAGTCCATTTTTAAAGTATACAATTTAAAAAAAATAATTATATCATTGAACTACCCGTACATTTTCCACCAACTTTATTATGAAACCATTTACTTAAACGAAACATTTGATATAGCTACCAAACAAAATTTACTAGACGCGCATACAAGATACAAGCGTGTGACGTCACTTGCCTGTAGCCATTTGTATAGAGCGTTTTTGGGCTTGCCCAAAATATGTGCTTTTAAAGTTGTGATATCTCAGGTGATTCAAATCAGAATCAAGCAATTCTTTCAATAATGTTTCTTAAATTGAGAGGTCTTTTGATTAAACACATAATTTTTTTTTTGTCAAATACCCTTTTTTTTTTTTTTTTTTATATAAGTTTTACGGCTTCGGAACGGTCCATACAGCCAAATCTTCATCACAATATTTTCCTATTATGTAGCAGATCAGTCCTCTGGGACTTAATTATGAGTCCGTTGAAAGAAGCATTCTTGAATTGTATTGTGTCTCTTGAAATCTAAATTTTCTTATAATATGAACTGAAATGACGTCTTGAATATTGATTTAAAATCTTCATGACAAACGTAGGGTAATTCTCAAAGTGCTTGAAATGTGGAAACTATGTACTGGTAAATATCTTGATATGTTTCAGGATTCTTGAGTATAGATGGCAGGAGGCGGGGAATTTCTTCATTTTTAAATACCTTTATTAGGCCATCTATAAGGAGCAATCTTTGCACATGAAAGGCGGAGCAATCCAGAATTAAATGGTCTAAGGTGGCTTCACTATATGAGCAGTAATTACAAGCGGCAGAAGTGCTGAGCTTAATTCTTTTAGATGAGCAGGAAACTGTCCGTGTCCAAGTCTTAATCTATTGAGTGTGGTAATAAATTTTCTTGAAGGTGATTCTAATTTGAAGTACCACGGTTTGGTGGGTATATTTTGCTGTATTTCTGCATACCATTTTCCTTTGTATTGTCTTGTATATTCCCAGTCTCTTGCCCATAATTCAAACATACGGATCTTCAATAAAGGATAGTAATCTGTCATTGGAACTGCAGGTGGAGCGTATTGCGATATGTCAGTATCTGGAACTTGAATTTTCATTAAGCTGTCCACAATTTCATTTCCAGTTATTCCTGAGTGTGACGGAACCCATAAAAATTCTATTCGGTATTTACTATAATGTAATAATTCACGAATTTTTATAATATATGGGTTGTTTTTATACGAAAGTTTAGGATTTTGTAGGCATTTGAGAGTACTTAATGAGTCAGTAACAATCATGAAGCACGTACTTTCTTCTATGCTTATTCCCCTTATGTACTGAAGAGCAGTAAATATTGCATATACTTCAGCTGTAAATATCGATGTCCTGTTATCAAGTGTAAAGCATCTGCCAAATTTTGCTGTAGAATCATAATACGCAGCTTTGGTGCTCTCATTTGTTTTCGACCCGTCCGTATAAATCCTTCTATGGTTAGATTTTTCACCACCGATAAAACTTAGAAAATCATCATTATTGCATATTTTATATTGACAAATTGTAGGCACAGTTAATTGAATTTCTAATGAACCAAGGTCCCAACGAATATTATGGTCAATGTTTTTACACAAATGATCAAGGTCCTGTCTAAATTCCCCTTGTAATAAACTATTATTAATGTACAAATGAAAGTATTCTCTATTTGCTAATATTTTCAAATAATATTTTTCAGATAAGTAATTAACCCTTATTTCAATTGGAGATATACCTGCCTCTATTTCTAGTGAATTAATGGGAGTGGAACACATAGCGCCAGTAATGATGCGCAATCCTTTATTTTGCATGACTTCTAATTTATGAAATAAAGATGAGCTTATGCATTTTCCAAAAATTATCAAACCATAGTCATAATGACTTCTAACAATCGCCTTAAAAATCATATTTAAAAGTTTGGGATCCATCCCCAAGATACACTTGCTAGATGCCTCATAATATTTACACTCTTTTGCATTCTACTAATTACTTTATAGACATGAGAATTGAAATTCATTTTAGGATCAAAAATTAAGCCTAAAAAATTTTTTTCATCAACTATACTAATATTTACAGAGCAATATCTTAAATCTATATTTACATTATTATAATCAATTTTATTACTAAAAATCATAGCAGAACTCTTATGTGGATTAATATCAAGTTTTAGCATTTCTTTATAATACAAGAATAAATTATTTAACGCTTCATTTAAAGTATTTTGTGCTTGCAGTATATTTTTATTAGATGAGTACAACACAATGTCATCAGCGTATTGTAATACTGAAAGATTTTTTACAGAAATATATTTATGCAGTTGAGCGGTATATAATATATAAATAAGAGGTGATAGAGTTGCACCCTGCATAACACCCTTGAAAGCTTCTTTGGGACCATATAAACTGCCATTGAATTTGACGTAGACAAGTCTTGAATAAAAGAAATTAAAGATCCATTTGCACATTTTACCAGGTATATGATAACTATGTAAAACTTTAACTAAGACACATAAATCTACATTATCAAATGCTCCACTAACGTCTAAAAAAACACTGATTAAATATTCATTCTTTTGGAAAGCATCCTGTATATCACCACTGAACTTTAATAAACTGTCAATTGTACTTCTACCCTTTCTGAATCCAAATTGATCTGATGATATTATTTGTCTAGACTCCACATACATTTCCAGCCTGTTCTTAATCATATTTTCAAATACTTTTCCAACGCATGAAGAGAGTGATATGGGTCTGTATGATTCAGCTAGAGCTGGATCTTTATCTGGTTTTAAAATTGGTACTACAGCTATAGTTTTCCAAGAACTAGGAATGACATTATATTTCCACAAAGCATTAAATATTTCAAGCAAAACTAATTTAGCAGAAGAATGAAGTCTTTTAATTAACATATAGGGTAAATTGTCTAAACCAGGAGTGGTATCTTTTTTATTATTCAATGACATATTGAATTCTTCTTCTTTAAAAGGTGAATTTAAGTGTAAATTGTATTCGTTACTATCAAAGAACTGATTAAGATTATCAATGTTATCAACTGAGGACTGGTCTGAAGCAATCTTATTTAAAAAAATATCTATAAAATTATCATTTTTACTTTTCGGCGAAGATTTTTTTCCTGTTAAATATTTTGACCAATTTCCAAACTTCACTGGTGGAAGAATTTCTGTCAAAACTAGAGCAGAAGGTTTTCCATCTTAATGATTTTTGTTCCTTAATTGTTCTTTTTTTAAGGCATCTAGTTTTTTATAGATCAAATAATTTTCCATAGTAGATATCGTCTATAAGAGTAAAGTGCTAATTTACTTTGTTTTACTGCAGAGGAACAAATATCATTCCACCAGGGGACTGATTTACGACACTTATGTGCACTACTAGTGATTTTATGAATAGGAACAAATTCCTGTCTTAAATCATTTAATATCTTACAAAATTTTTCATAGGCTATTAGAGGATTTGGTTCTATTAATAACTGATCAAATATATTGCAAGATTTAGTTAAATAGCCTGACCAATCAGCTTTTCTATAAACGAATTTTTCAAAAGACCCTACACTTTCATACACTTCTGCTGAAATAAATAATTTAACTAAAGTAGGAAAATGATCACTACCCAAATTATCATCTAAACAAACAGACCATTCTGCTGAGGCTGCTAAACCTGGCGACACAAAAGCAATATCTAAAGCTGAAGCTGATTGATTGGGTCTACGTAAGGTGGTTGAATCACCTGTATTTAAAATACACATATTTATTTCATCCAACATGTCAAAGATTTGAATTCCTCTTGGTTTATTATTTGCTGATCCGAAAGCAGTATGATGCGCATTGAAGTCGCCCATGACTAAAATAGGCGTAGGTAAAGAGTTAATCACATTTTTTAAGACAGCAATAGGAAACCGACCGTTTCTAGGAGGACAATAAGATCCTAAGATTGTAAGAGAACTATCGTTTGTTTTAACTTTTATGGCAAGTGTTTGAACTTTATAAGAACTAGTGGTGGCAATTTCAGTGCAAAATAAATTATTTTTACATAAAATGGCAACCCCGCCATAGCCATTGTCACTGTCTCTTCTAAAAATTTTATAACCTCTAATATAAATAGAATCTGATTGTTTTAACCAGGTTTCATTGAGTATACAAATATCTACGTTATATTTATCCAAAAAATGAGTAAAGAGAGCAATCTTCGGTTTTAAACTTTGCACATTGTGTTGTACTATCATTAAGTGAGCCCTATGTAGGGCCATCATAAACGCTTAGATTTTTTATGAACATCTCCTTAACAGTCGATGTGTTTACTGGTGTGTTATTTTCTTTCCTACAGAAAGATAATAAAGTGTCAACAATAGCTTTTAGTATCATATCATTATTTATAACATCGGTCATTATATCTTTGTTTTCTTTAATTTTCTTGATTGGAGGTTTCGGTGAACCCACTGCTTTTGCGAATGTCTTGTTCAGAGCTGGGAAGAACGAGCCCAAAGTCTGTTTGTTCATTATTTTTGCTTTATTTTCATTAATTTTTTGTTGTTTAACTGGACATATTTTTGCAACAGCAATGTGTTCACCTTTACAGTTTATACATAGAGGTTTACCTTCATTTGTACATTCTTTGAATGAGTGCCCTTCAGAGCAGATTGAGCAGACAACAGCTCGCTTGCAAAATTTCGTTGTATGACCGAAACCCATACATTTATAACATTGTAATACTGGTTTTATATATTCTTCTACAGGTACAATACACAGACCATAATTGACATGGGTGGGAAGGACATTGCCTGAAAAGGTAATAGAGACTGTTTGCAATGGAATAATGCCTTCTGGAGTTTTCTTGGTGAATCTTCGTACGGACAGGATCTCCTGCGAACTAATCAACTTGTCATATAAATGCTTACAGCTAAGGTCTGTCGGAATAAACTTCACGACACCTGTGCACTCTGAAGTCGCTGCTGGAATGAATGCTTGTATATCATGTGAAGACAAGAAAGTAGTGTTTGTTAATAATGAATTAGCATTTTAGGATTGTCAAAAATTATAGCATATTTCAATGCATTTATTCTTTTAATTTCTTTTACACCTTTATTGTATCTACTGAAGATAGAATTTAAGTAAATGGGATCTTTGTTACCAAATTTTATATTTTCATTTGTACTCTGAATAAATACTGGGAATACTGTTCCTGGCGAATTGACTGGATAGCTCCTTACGTGATTTTCTTTGAAATACGGTAGATGTTTGTTTTCATCTTTTTCCTCATCATCAGATATTGTATCTGGTGGTTCCTTTTTCCGTTTTCTAGTATTCTTATTTGCACTGCCGCTGCCTCCCCCACTATCTGAGGCCATGGTGACTCTCTCTTGTACCACTTTTCTTATAGTAGAAGATCCGTAGAACATCGACCTTCACCGGGCTGATAATAGAATGAAATATCCTTTATGACAAATTTTATATACTAGAAAATATATTAAAAATAGGTTTGCTAAAAAAATCCTGGACAGACTATTTTTAATTAATTTTTTTAAAAATAAAATATTTAACTAAATTTTGCAACATTAAGATAATAAGAAAATTTTCATTCTTACTTAAAGTATAAAACGTATAGAATGTGCCGCCATTGGGTTGTCTATTATTTACCTGGACAGAGAACTCGGTTGTCTGGTATAAACAGGTATGTCGATGGCAGTTTACCTTCACTTGAAATGATAATAAAAAAATTGGCGGCACATTCTATACGTTTTATACTTTAAGTAAGAATGAAAATTTTATTAAATATTAAATTTAGTTAAATATTATTTTTAAAAAATTAATTAAAAATAGTCTGTCCAGGATTTTTTTTAGCAAACCTATTTTAATATATTTTCTAGTATATAAAATTTGTCATAAAGGATATTTCATTCGATTATCAGCCCGGTGAAGGTCGATGTTCTACGGATCTTAGACTATTAAAAGAAATTGGAAACTAGCAATAAAAAATATTTTTTAGATTTTACAAATAAAGTGTTGAACCTCCCGCCTCGAAAGTTCGCGCCTTTTTTTTCTGTCAAATACCCTATTCGAAACTTAACATTTTATTTTTTAAACCACGGGTTCTTCGCCTGTGTAGGTATTTACTTTTTTGGCGACAAATATACCTAATACTGAGACAGTATTGTGTTTTTTAATCAAATAGAAATGATAAATTATTTTATGTCTAAGAAGATGGCAGGCGGCAAGAGGATGGAATGACGTTTTGTTTACTTCGTTGAAAGTAGACAGACAGACACTAGACGGGGAACAGTGACAAAATTAGATCTTACAAATTTCATTTTTCATTTCAAGTGGGTCTTCTAAACATTGTTTTCTGTATACCTAATTGGATGTAGCGGACTTTTGAGAGCTGTCAACTCATCCCATATACCTACGTTATTTTACTATCTTTTTGTGTCATGCCGAACCACGCTGAGACCAATGAGAGCATACAGGGTAGGTACCTACAGTTAGCCTCCACAATCTGTCAAATTATCTCAATCTATATTGGACTCAAATGTGTCTAACAGTCAAAGATTTTACACTATAACAAGATGGCGCACTTATTACTTACATTCGAGCCTCGCGAGATGTCTATATATTGGTTAGCGTCCTACTCTAATAAGGTGACCACACGTTTTAGCGTTTCGATTACTATTATTGTAAGTCAAACTTAGACCACCCACGTGGGAGTCGGACACTGCGTTCTCTAGGAAAACTCGTGAAGCCCATTCAAACTAGAAGGGCTAGCACGAACGTTTCATAAGTATCGTTTGAGTATTTATAAGCAATTTTGTAGAAAAAACTCAAGTTCCAAATAAAAATTCCTTATTATGTATACGTACGATAGTCGATACGAAGAGACTACCGACTTTTCGAAAAGTTTGTGCTAGCCCTCTTAGATTTTCTATTTACCTACCTATAATAATACGCTCTGCGGCACATTTAACCGGCCATAGCGTATTATCATACAAACGTACATACTTTACGATTTGATAAATTAAAATAAAATAGATTTATTTCTACACTCCATTATCATGCAATTTATTCGACCATAAAAACTCTCCGATTTGTCCAAAAAAAATAAAAAAGTAAATCCGTCTTTAGATGACAAGCGAAATGGACACCCTACTCAATGCAAAAAAAAATCTTTGACTAAATACTTACTCATGAAAAATACACCGCAACCTTTATAAGATTCACTTTTGCATCCTATACACAAACAAGTGAGAACCATTACAAATAAATAATCACAATTTTTACAACGTAATTTTTGTCGTCACAATAATACAAACTTTCAAATTTTGCCGCCGCCATAATGGTGATGTCGAGACGCCAAGTGTTGCATATTGATTATAATTAAAAACTACCATATCACCGACTTTTACATAAAACAGTCGTTTATCATGGTTTAAATAAAATAAATAAATAAGACATGTACTTATTAATTCCAACGTATCATTCCTTTAAATTATTAAATATTTTGAAAGTTCCCCAGAAGAAGAAATATAACATTGCTTAAATTATACCACAAAGGTTTTTTTTTATGATGGCAAACCCATTAGACAAGGACATCATCCTATATAGCGACATCTCGCACGGCTCGATTTTTTGTAAAGCGATTTGGCATTTCAAAGTAATCTTTATTTCCTACTGCATAGAGTCGAAATTAACATTGCATTCATTTTCATAGTGCACCATCTTGTTTATATCCAATATCTTTGCGAACAGTAGGTATCTAAGATGAGAGTATACTGAAGAAATTTGACAGACGGATTTTTTTTTTTTTTTTGTTATATGGCCTGTATTGTGTGTTCACGACACATTTAATTTTGCCAATGTCCAAGTGTAGTTTGATAAAGTGTATTCAACAGTCGACGTCAGTCGAAGTCACAGTCACGCAATAAAACGCCGGTGTTTGGCGTTTTAATGTCCTAAGGATTCGGTGGACACTATTTTTAAACAAAGCCGTAGGTTTTAAGACTCTATTAGGTCAAAGCAAGTTGTTCACGTGACAATTCACTCGACACACAATAGCAGTGTTAAAAACGACACAATTCAACGATTCTTATATTGATATCAGCCTGCGGCACTTCACTGCACAAAGTAACACCAAATTTGTACACTAAAAACCACTAGATACTAATTAAAATCTTTGGATTGCATCAGCCGATGCGGCTTGTTTCACAGTTACCCACAGAATCCAGACGGATTTACCGATGGTAAGCGATGGCCGCCCATAGACTTCTGCAACACTAGTGTCACAAGTGCGCTGCAAACCTTTAAAGGCGGTCATTCACGATCAGTCCGTTTGGAGCCATTCCAAATCCCTTCTCCTCCGATGGGGCATGCCAAGGAGTGCAACAAAAAAAAGGGTCCACCACCGTTAAGAGATTTTGTTGGCCCGGCACTGGACGTGTCTATTAATTTTGTGGAAATCAAACATCAGCAACCCACGATTCGTTTTGTTTTTTTTTTATGAGATAGGATGCAGAGGACAGACGGATCCCCTGATGGTAAGCGATTGCCGCTGTCCACAGACCCCCTCAACACTACCAGGGTCCCAAGTGCGCTGCCAATCTTTGAAACCCTTCATCCCTTCCTCTTCCTTACTTCCATTTCTGCGTGGCCGTGGTATCACTTCGGTCGAGCAAGCCCAGTTTTACAATAAAGAATTTATTAATTTTATATTTTGCTAACTGACAGATATTTCAACGTGTTATTCCCATTTTTTTAAGACAGATGCAAAAATGTGAAATTGTATGGGAACTTGACATCCATTGTTTGTATCCATTTTTGCATCCTCCAGCTTATAATGTATCAACCAAGTCGGGAAATTAATTGATGGCGCCACTGCAGCTTATGTCATAGGAAATGGTAACCTCATTGGTTATAAAATATAGGAGTTCCGTTTTTGACGCATTATACATAATTAGGTTAATGTCAGAATATAATTAAATTATTTCTCGACTTGTGGTTAACTGTGGTTTACCTTACAATAACATCACAATTTACTAACTTAAGGAAAAGTGGATTATTTATTAATTACCTTGAGACTACACAACATGCGCAGTTTAATAATATACACTGCTTATAAATACGATGACTAATAAATATAGTAACTAAATATGACTTCATAAATATTTAAGTCCGTTGATATGTAAAACGCTAAATAATAAAATGCAAAGACAATTAAATAATTGTCGTGTAGGTTGCAAATGAGTATTAACTCAAATTAACATTTAGTTAATTTTAAAACCTAACAAAACTTGTCAGTCTTGTCACATATACTATATATATGCCGATTGCCGAACGATGTTTGAGGAAAAATAATTGTGGAAAACAGTATAATAATATTGTTTTGAACAGGATAGCAAACCTAGGCGGCGATCACTTATCATCAGTGACCCGCTTGCTCGTTTGCCACCTATCTCATAAAAAAAAAGTAAAAAACCTAATCATGAGTCAGATTGAAAACATTCAGAAATAATTCCGTCATTACTGGGGTCCAAGACAAAACAGTTTGAGGACCGTAGCTTCGAATGCATTTAAAATTAAATGGGAAAATAATTTATTTCATCTTCTTTACAGAATTTCAACTAAATTAACTCCATTAATTTCAGTTTCATAGGTTTTTTTCGTATTTAATCAAATTTATTAAAATACTGGACATACATTGCAGTTAATTAAAATAGCTTACTATGCATTCTTGCTTTGTAGAAAAACATTTTTGTAAATGAACAAGGCAAAAAGACCAAAACTATAATTATTCATTATTTTAATGTTCTAATGAACATTATGATAAAAAGTTTCACAGTGCAAAGAGAATTTATTCAGATTCGCGTATTTCGTGGCCATCTTGAAAATGTTAATGCACGGAATTTTTGTTATGCTAGAACCGGCAAACGAGCAAGCGGCTCACCTCATGGTGATCTCCCTTGGCACCGCGGTCAATGCGAGATTAGAGGAGTCACTGGTGCTTTACCAGCCTTTTATTTAGAAGTAAGCAATAGCATCAGTTTTTAACCAATACTTTAGACCACGTTTAATTATAAGGGGGAAGAAGATTATAACCAGTATCTATACTATTTATAAAGAGATAACTTCTATGGACAACGACAAGGCTTATAGGTAAACCGAAAACACGAAACGCTTGCGCGATGTAATTGGACACAGCGCCATCTATCGGTTCATTTCTGAATTACGGTCCCGAAGCGAAGTAGAGGGCGGTTAACTAGTTTAAAAATACAACTAAATAAAAATCTACGTACTAAAATCAGTTACTACTCAAACCAAAAATATTTTACTACAACTATGACTAAGCTACATGTAAGTCTATTAACATAATAAGTGAACTGGCTTAGTGTATGTAGGATTGTAGAAGTTTCTCGAAGCGTCACGTCTCTATCAAGGCTGCACCGCTCACATCAGACCAAGGTCCTCACGCTCATAGAAAACACCTATGAATCGAATTTAGGTTAAAATTTAACTATAAATATTAAATAAATTACTAAAATTTATAAAACCCCCGACAATCTGTGCATTGAATGCATGCATTCTACTTCTCATCTAGAAAACAATGTAAGTTCAATTTAGTTTAAAAAAGCATAAAATATTCTAATTTGCCAAAAATATCACGAAATAAATAAATGCGATGATAGGTCAGTAGATAAATGTGCGCTTTTTATTGAAATACTAGCGGCCGCCCGCGACTTCGTCCGCGTGGAAAGTAACTTTTTACCCCACCTTTTAACCCCTTACAATCCCTTTTTCGCAATAAAAGTAAGACTATGTTCCTTCCAGGGTCTAGACCATCTGTATAACCAAAATTTCATTTAAATCCGTTTCAGTAGTTGTGGCGTGAAAGAGTAGCAGACAGACAGGGGACAGACAGAGTTACTTTCCGCATTTTATAAATATTAGTATGGATTGAGCGGTAGGGTTAGTTTTGGACTTAAAAAAAAAATTTTTTTACGCTTTCGTAACTCCCATGACACATGATAAAAATGTCTCTAGTTGTATATTTTAAACTTGCCAAGCGCGAGTGGGTCTCGTACTCTCGTCGTTGTATGGTTTTAGTTTTTAATTTTTGCACGTTACTGGCAATGCGCCAAGCCTAAAATTTATTTGTCTCTAACGTTTAGCCTTGCTTTTTTTGATTTTACTTACCGAAAAATATGTTGAAAGACAACTTATTTATAAACACTCGTTTTTATTGAGGAGGGTCGCGGGTTCGACTCCCGCACTCTTTTTAAACGGTTTTATGTAGCTTGCCGTTTGTGTATTTTGTGAGAATATTTTTTTAGTTTTTTGTACAGTCAGCATCAAATTTATCTTTTAACTCTTTTCAAAAAACTTTAAAAAACGGAACATATTTTTTTTACTAATTAACTTAATAGGTAACCTATTGTGTCAGCTGGAAGAGAGTGATCCTTTTTTAGTTTCATTTAATATTATACAAAATCCTTACAAAATCACCTATTGGCATGTGAACATCACAATGACCGCCAGCAGTACTATGTGCTACGAATATCAGACACAATTTCAGACAATAGTATTTTTATAGTTTACTTTGTTATTTAATAACGTTAATATACTATGCACGATCCCCGTCCTCGCATGCCATCAGATTGTACAGTCATCCACACATCAGGTTACCACAACCTGTCAAATTTCCTGAATTGATATTCAACCTAATGTGTATGACAGTAAGATGAGAGTCGATTAAAGAAATTTGACAGTTCTGTATACTTTGATGTGTGGCTGTACGTACCAAGGCTGCCCCCTTCACCGCTCAAGGTCTACACTCATCCGAGAGCGTCCATACGCGTTTACGTCTTTTTATTGCGTTTTAAAGTAATTGCACTAGACCAAAGTTCGAATAACAAAATCCTGAAATACGGTGCGATTATGCTGAGGATTTTTTTTTTAAAGAAAATGGGTAACTACGAGTAAGTACGGGTACATAATGGGTTAGTAGTAGTTACTTTGGCCACGCATGTCTTCTCTAGCTATAGATGGAGAGTGGTAGTACTCCTCACCCTTACTACAATCCTGGCACTTTTGTAACAGTAATATTTACATATTTGCAGGTGTATTTATTTTTCATGCCTTTATAGAAAACAAAAAAAACCTGTTTTAAACTTCCATGGTCACTAACATCCCGTAAATAACTATTCTAATAGTTATTTACGGGATTCCTACCATGTTACGTGATAGTACAACCATGATATTCTGATATTGGAAACTCAAAAATAAGAGTAGCAAACAGTAACGTTAACGGGAGTAAATAACCAGAAGTATTAGTAATATTCCAGAAAAAATCTTATGCATATTTCTGGGATATAAGCGCAAGCAAGACCATGGCTGGGGGATTACGCAAATGCCCCAATAGAAGCTAATGGGCAGTAGACCGTAGCTTGATTTCCGTAACCATGATAGAAGAACCAATCCAACTTGGATCGTGGTCCCACGGTCAGAATAATTATCTCAACCAGTACAAGAATATATCCGAAACAAGTTGGAAGGCGCACGAAGTTACCATCATCTCCAGTTTTCAGTCTGTCTCAGTCTACTACAAGGACTTCGTAGGATAGTGGCTATATGTGATAGCGAATAAGCCACATACTGTTGTGGCTTGACGTATTCAGTCCCACTTCTACCAGAGCGGCCTTTCTTCACTCCATCTAACCAGAAACACCGACACGGACTTTGTAGGGAGTGAAGAAACGCACCGGGGAAAGAGCCCTCAGCAAGTAGTCATAGTCATAATATTTATTGCTTTCATGTAGTACAGTAAGGTCTACTAACAGGTCAGGTCTTAGGTCAGTAAGTACCTGGTGAGCGTCTGCCAAGATTAGGTCTGTATCATCTGTATGCCGAGACGGTAGCAAGGACCATGAGCTGGTGGAGGGACCTGTGTCTTAGTCAGAAGATCCCATTTCAAAATACAATACACATACATTTAAATACAAACTAAGTTGCCAATGTGCCAGCGGCCTTTCTTAGATCATTACTCCAACTAGCCAGAGCTATCGCCAAATACAAAAAAATATAACCACAAAGTAAGCAGTTATGTTGGGTAGATGTCATTCACGCGAGCCAATTCCTGTTTGTGCCATTCCTGGCACCTGTCTAGATGTATTGGGCATTTCTCCAAGTTCATTACTAAGTCTAAAAGACAGCGAACGAGATAAAAAAGTTGTATAACTTCGCCCTCTTTTTGTAGGTACTCTCGAGGCGCGCCAAGTATGAGCCGGTAAATGAAAACCACCACATCCAATTCATTTATGATTTCCTGGTAGTTTTATGGCTTTTAGAAACTCTGAAATCCTATTTTATTTTACAGAAACCATTTGTATTCTAGTAAATCAAGTTTCCTTCAAAGTTTCTTCAAGTTCCAGTTTATTCTAGGAAATCAAGTTGCGAGAATTCCTTGGATGGGCGGCACAGGGCCGATCTGTGTGGAGAACATTGGGGGCGACCTATGTCCAGCAGTGGAGGTCTATTGCCTGAAATTATGTGGTTCCAATGAAGCGACTGCCGTCTCGCAATTCTTTAACAGGGGAACGAGACCGACTGAATCATATTTTACGTTACATAAACATCCTGGTTTCTTCATGACGCTTTCCCTCACTACCGAGCTATGGTAGATCAGTTAAATAACTAAATTAATGGGAGTTTTCCGGAATTGAAATTAATTTTCATAATTAACATTTCCATGTTATCCCGTCGAGATTTCAGGTACTGGTAAGTTACAGTCTGCCTTTGGGCATAAAATACAACCAACCTTTCTGCACAGAAGAATCTGCACAGATTAAAAAAGGATCGTGTTCACTGTTCAGAGAATTACATGACCGACTGTACTTTTTTACTATTGTATTTTTTTTATTATTTTAACTTGAAACTTATTACTAGACTAAAGTTAGCTATGGTTTAAAAATGATGCTGTCACTTTTTTATGAGAAACAAATAAGAAACCTAGACTTATTCTAGACCACTTTTGTAATATTTAAGGGAATCATCCCCACCCGCCTTTAATAGAAGACCATGTTAAAATAAGATGTAGAAAAATCGGTTTAAAAGTGATGAATATAGGGAATGATACAGTGATTCTCCTTTAATAATCCAGTGGATGATACCTTAAGAAAATATGATGGCCAACACTAGGTAAAGTACGTCGTACTGGCGTATACTAGTGTAGGCCATCAGCAGATCAGCAGACTGCATAAAAACGATTTAGGTACTCTATTTCAAAGTGAAGGTTGGATACCTAAGTGTGAAAAATTATAAGTTTTTTTCCTTTTTTTCTGGTGTTAATAAATTGGTACAAAGAATATGCCTAACAAAATCAATGAAATATCTAGGATGTGAGTAAAAAGTTGAAATTGGGTTGCTGGCTGTACCTAACGCATTCTTTTTACAAAAAATATTTTTTAATTTTTTTATAAACATTTCAATAATGTATCGTTATTTTCTGATGTGCCAGTAGGTAAATTGAGTAATAAAACATTATTTTAGATGACAATTAAATCGACTGTTTTTAAAATTAAAATGTACTTGACAAATCATGAGTTGGCTAGATTTACAAACCAAATGCAATTAATTAGTACGTACGTATCTTCTCATAGCTAATTAAATGTATGAACATTCTAGTTTGCCTCGAAAAAATCCTCGAATTGATTTAAGGTCGTATTTTTTGAAAATAATATTACAGGTAGGTATTTACTTTGAGATATTCAAGATTTTTGTTAGAACACTTAGGCTAGATTTCCTAAATAACTAACAGAATTTATTAATACACGTGTTCTATGTTTTTTAGTTCACTGCTAAATATTGTCTAATTTCGTTCACAGTTTTTTTTAGTATCGAGATTTGCCTATTTAGTAATAAAATTTTGATACGTTTTCTAAATAGGTATAGTCAGCTTGATGTCTTGGATTTAAATATTAATTTAATGAATTTTTAATTTTGTTTTCAATTGTTGCGTTAATTAATAATTAAGAATTAATAAAAAAGAGTAGGGCCATATTTTACTGGTTTCAGTTTTTTTTTATTGTAGGAAATCAAACTATTGTTCCTTATTTAAATTTATTTTCTACTAAGCTCAAATGGCTATGTGTAAACTTATGCCAGAAATCATACTTTCGTAATTCCGTATTTTTAATTTTTTGCGAATTTTCTACGATTTTCGTCCAATTCCACCCCGTAAAGGTGTCGATTGCACTTCTATTTCAGTATCGACCAAAGGGCATACGAAAATAACAACGACTCGACTTCGATGCAATGTAATAAAACATTATCGACTTACATAATTTCTACTTTGAGACACGTGGAGCACTTTTTTGGCCTATTTGCTATGCATTTGCGCAGTTATTTCAACATAGAAACGCGTCTGTACCTCGGGAAAAGTAACGGATTTTTACCACTGATTTCACTCGAAAATACAATGTGTAATGTTTCAGAAATGTGTGCGATTATGTGCCTATGCAATTTAAAACTTCTCAGTACTAACCTTACAGCAGAAAACGAGACGTGGACTTCCAACGGGACTCCAATATCTTAAGCACGACACGCAACCCACTGATATCACAAAATAACGAAAACAAATACTTTAAACAACACTTCCTATATATTTCTACGTAACACAAGCCTTTTACATGCAACTGACGCGTTTTTAGTTTTCGAAAAGTCCATTGAACTGTTTAGGTCGAATTTTACGTTGAGCGAAATTATAGGTACGGAGTGGCAACGCTGTGTAGCCGACGTAAGCGTTGCGCGGTGCGGCCGCCAGGCGGCGCTGGGCGCGGGGAGGCGGGGCCAGGGACGCGGCGCGGGAAAGAGAGAACAACACGCGAAGCCACGTCGCAATTTTTTTTGAGGGTGTACTTATGGTATTCTATGTCGAAACTGCGATTGTTTAGATGGCGAAGACTTTGGGCTCCATCCGAGCGGTGGAGTGGTGACCTTTTGGTATCACGTCACCGCGGGAAGCGATAAGGCGAGGTCGTCGGTCGAGCGCGCGACGTTGCCAGCCCGCGCTGCCCACGTTTCCACGGATTACGAAAGTGTCTTGCTTGCGGCGAAACCCTGCCACCCTTGGTGCCCGTACGGATAGGCTGAGCGAGCCTAATGGGTCGAAGCTAGGCTAGCCAGCTCAACCTGCTAACTTACTACTTTTGTTTAGGAATGCAGTGGCACGCAGGTTTCATTTTACTACGGAGCGAATACTTATACCTGCAGACATGCTCATAGAAAAGTGCCATATTCTACAGATATCTATCTAGTCTCTTACTACCTACTTTGGTTCTACAGGCAAAAGCCTACAAGCTACATAGCGTATAAAATCTGTTTCATTATGTCAAATGGTCAATCCTACAAAAGACAGTCGGTTTCAATTTTCATCAAGTTGTCATTTACCAGGAAAGTCTTTAAATTCATTATCCCGCCGAAACTCAACTGAGATAAAAAAATAACTAGATCAAAAAAAGCAAGGAACAGTGCAGTGTCCGTGGAATTATTATAGAAATAAAAAAAAACAATTTGAGATTAGAATCCAACTTATTACAGTTTACATAGAAGAGGTTTAAGTTTCTTTTTAACGATTCTGTAATCGATAAATTTTCTATCACCCTTACTATAATACAAACGTGGTCCCAACCCAACTCCCAAGCAAATATTTCTTTCTTTTCCATCTTTGGTCCCACGGTCCCCAAGTTTATCTGGTTGCTTTGACTTTTATTTCTCACCTTTATAAAAGTGGATGTGGGTACCGGAGGCCCAATTGGGAGGAAACGGGGTAAAAGATTGGCAGCAACGCACTTGTGACTCTAATGGTGTTGCAGGTAGGTGTCTATGGGTGGCGGCAATCGCTTACCATCAGGTGATCCGTCTGCCATGACCTATTACATAAATGAGTATGTTGAGTGTAAGCTAAATCTAGAATATTCATTAAAAATTGGATTTAAGATAAGTAGGTACTTATGTAGAAAAAAAAAAACATTACGTAAAATAAGAATACTAGCTTTTTTACTATAATATAAATAGCGGTCCATTTTATGAATTTTCGTTAGTATCGGAATAAATACTATTTCTCGTGAATGCTGTATTTTATCATGCTATGCACCAAGTAGAGTGACCACCAGTTGTCAGTTTTGCGGACAGTCCTGAACTTCTGTGTTTAATGTGTCAAAAAATCGGTATTTTTTTCAGCAGTTGCGTGAAAGACAAACAAACAATCATATAACGCATTATCACAAACATTCGCGTACTCACTACAGGAATAATATTTCGAGGCGAGCTTATGACTTTCCCTCACAGTTTGTTCTTGTTTTATTTGCAAATTTAAATAACTAAATGTCTCCTGACTAGTCATCATTATGTACAGACAGCCACACAGCAGGCTTACCACGACCTGTATACACAATTGATATTCACCTTAATGTGTTTGATAGTAAAATGAGTCGATTGTAGAAATTTGATAGTTTTTATAACTTACGGCAGGAAATTGGCCTTGAGTGCGCAGAAACCAATTTTCATAGAAAGTCTTATTTTTTACAAGTGCGCAAAATAACGGTCATCGCTATACTTTCGTGCCTCCAGCTATACTATGATGTGAGGCTGCTGTACATACAAACAATCTGTCTTAATCTTTCCACTATTGATATTGAACCAAACGTGTTTTAACAAGGCAACTGTATGTAACGGAAACCGAAGGCCAGAAACCGGAAACTCGGAAACTTTGACGACCCGGTTGGTTCAGTGGTAGTGAATTATTCTGCGTCTGGGCCAAGGGTTGCGGGTTCGATCCCCGCACAGTACAAACATTTGTGTGCATGAACATGTCTGTTTGTATTGGTCTGGTGTTGTCTATGTATTACTAGTCTGTATTTACAACTAGAAAAGTATCATACGTATATATTTGTAATCCCACTGTTGGTTCTGATATCTGTAACACAGGTGCTTGAGCGACCGTATTTTGCACCGTAAAAAAGAAGACTTATCAAAATTTCTGCCAACGTCAAGGTCATAAGCTACACTTTTATTGCCTCGGACTTACCTTGGCCGCTGCGAATCGCGTCCTGTCTGTCCTGCTTCGCGAAATGCAGAAACATGGTCACCCTAACATAGAATAATGGATGAGCTCGCTCACGCTGTGGAGTGTTAGTTCAATACGGGCGTGGGTTCAGTTCCCGAACTAGTTAATCTAATTGTTTCAGGCTCATGTTTGCCTTCTAGCTAGAAATAACTAAGCCCTATCTGGCTCTAGCCTAGTTTAGTATTAGAAACGACCTCGATGGCGTAATGGCTAGTGGGATTGCTTAAGGTTAACTGTGGGAGAGCCACGCTTCGGCATGAATGGGCCGGCTCGACCGGAGTGATACCATTGCCTCACAGAAAACCGGCGTGAAGCAGCCCTTGTGCTGTGTTTCGCCGAGTGAGTGAGGGTACCGGAGGCCTACTCGGGGGGAAGGGGATAAAAGGTTGGCAGCCACTTGTAACTCCACTGGTGTTGCAGGTGTCCATGGGCGGCGGCAATTGCTTACCATCAGGTGATCCGCCTGCTCGCCTGCTACCTATCACATAAAAAAAACCTATCTAGCCTAGTTTAGTATTAGAAACGATCCTCGATGGCGTAATGGCTAGTGGGATTGCTTGGGGTCCCTAGTTCAAAAAATTTGGTGATCTAAAAATTGTAGTATAGTCCGAGGCAAGAAAGTGTAGTTATGACCTTGAGTGCGCAGAAACCAATTTTGATAGAAAGTCTTCTTTTTTACAAGTGCGCAAAATAACGGTCATCGCTATACTTTCGTGCCTCCAGCTATACCTACCTACAGCAGCAGAAACAGTCAGCTAATACACCCCAGGTGTTCAAAGAGAGGTTTTTTAATTGCTTTTTCTGCGTCTTGGGCGCGACACAACTTTAGAGATCGCTCCCAGCGATAAGACCGCCTAAATTGTATACGAATATCTGTGTCCCTAGTTATTAACTTTGTTTTGTTATGCAATAATAGAGATAGAAACTCTTTATTGCACAAAGGCTACAGAACTAAATGCTATGGAAATATTAATACAATCTCGGCGTATCTATCTATCTAGGTATCTATCTGGTAGGTACGTACAGACAGCCATACATCAGGTTACTACAATCTGTCAAATTTCTGCAATCGAACCTCACCTTTATGTCAAACGCGTTTGGTTCAATATCGACTGAAGAAATTTGACAGATTGTAGTAACCTGATGTGTGGCTGTCTGTACCTAACCTAGACAATAACCTTCTTTATATAGGGTATTTTCATTTCTGCTAACTTTTTTTTATAACAACTTGTAATTAGAAATAAAATCTACGGAAAAAAATCTTGCTTCGTTTTACTTACATCAAGCAAAACTAATTAGCAACTCTAAATATATTAAATACAGTTTCCGTTAATTAAGAACTCAAAACATCTGAAACCATACATTAAAATAATTTTATTTTCACACCACGGCCGCACCTTTGTTCTGCTGGGAATCCATTTTATTAAATTTCGTGCGCCATTTTGAAAACTTTATTAACATTAAAATGCTCGTGTTATTTCAACTCATAATAATAAATCAAACTTTTAAACGTTTGTTTTTTTTTCCGAAGTGTTTTGTACATACAGAACGCTCCTTTAGTTTAGTGGGTGATCCGGACGTGATCTTAAGGTTCGGGGTTCGATTCCCGGGTCGAGCAAAAGTATGTTTCGAATTTTTTGAAATAGCTCGGGTTTGTGATCATCACCAATCCGCATTAGGCAAGCTTGGTGATTAAGTATTTTATTTTCCACCGTCGATAGCCCCCATCGATATTGATACAGATCGTGTCTGAAATTAAGGTGACAATGGTAAGTACGATGTACCTACCACCAACGTAATTTTGTTTGACGCAGTGAAGTAAAATATGTAGATCTAGGTATTTACCTTAGCGGTTTGACGTCAAACCTTCATGATAAGGTGAGAATTTGTTCAAGAAAGAGTTAGACTGATTTACGTTACAGAAAATGCTATGGTTCCTACAGAATATCAGTAGGTACTATTAGCCGATTCCCAACTCCTAGGGCAAAAGCCTCCATAATTAAATCAAGTCATCGCTACTATTATGGTGGGAAGGAAGTGACTACATTTTGTTTTTGACCTCGACGGACATATTCGAAATTCAAAATTTATCTACCTACCTAGTAGGTAGGCATGCGAAATGTATAAACTAGCTATGACAGCCGGCTGTTCGGTTCACTTTTCAAACGCTTTCAGTAGGTACTAGTACTACTATGGGATTGTGTATGGATGGATATCGATGGTTATGTACCCCTAACCTACCGAATGTCAGCTTTCGACCAAAACATCCTTGCGCACTTACTAGCCACAGGCAAAATGTAGAATAGAAGATAGAAGGCAGCTTGTCACTTCAAAGATTATCTTGCCAGCAACAAACCACATAACTATTTATACCGCATTTGTGCGGTGCGACGTTGCCAACCCGCTCAGGCGAGGCGCAGGAAGAGTTGCCAGGGTGAAAAGGTGATCCACTGTTTTGGGGAGAAAAATTACAATTGTGACTTTTTAAAAGTTAAAGTTTAAAACGTGGTTTCTAAATGCAACATTGGAAATGTAACTAACTGCTACATGGAGGTATTTCTCTCAAATAGCGTTCACCTTAGGGAAATAAATTTGTTATAAATTATGTTCTTAATATTACTTATCTATTTTACCACGTCATGTAAGTAGTAACGCAAAAAAATATTTAAGTTTGAGTTTAAAAAATGTTATCGAATTATTCTTATCGACGATAATAAATTATAATTTGGGGCGACTAAAAAACCATTAAAAGAATATGAATCAATTACTTTCTTACCTGGTTGTCTTTTGATCGCGCTAATCTCGAATACTACTGAGCGTATTTGTTTATTTGTTTTTTTTTTTATTATTATTTGGGCTGTGACGTCTGGACAACATAATTATAAGAAATAATTTATTTTGAAAAATCTATTAGTGGCAAGCCGAATCACTCAAGCGATACTGAGGGGGTCCACTAGAAATGTAACATACGATTTAAGTCTCTGGAAACAAATACATCTTGCATCCAGACTAAACAACCAAAAGTGTTTGTTCATTATTATAAATTTCTATTAGATAGAACCTACGACCGTTGGCGTAAGAGACTGTGTCACCCAACACGCTCATGCCAGTCAGGGTACTTATATTCCCTCGGCTGGCATCCCCCTCACAACGCTCTGAACAGAACATGCCAGCCCGAGCCCAGCCCAGCATTCTCGGCGCGGGCCCGACCGCGCTCGGTCGATGTTCCACTCGTCTTGTTGCCCTTCTCGATATATCGAACGATTACGAGTCGATTCCGGGCTTGTTTATGAATTTGACTAGCTTTTGGCTTCGCTCGCGCCTCCCACTTCCCTAAAATGGGGGGTTAGAAAGGGGCAATAAGTAGCCTATGTTACTCTCCATCCCTTCAAATATGTCCACTTAAAAAATCACGTCAATTCGTCGCTCCGTTTTGCCGTGAAAGAAAGACAAACATACAGACAGACATACAGACACACTTTCCCATTTATAATATTAGTATGGATGAAATGAAAAATATTTATTTGCAGCAAATAAATACACAATACTGGCCATTATTTAAAGACTAGCCCGATGGCGCATTTGGTAATGACCCTACCTCATACGCCAAAGATCGTGGGTTCGATACCCACCATGGACAGACATTCGTGTGATGAGCACTTGTGTTTATTCAGTTTATAACTTCGCATAGCATTAGGTGCATTGTTCTGGTCCTCCTAATATAAGGTTTTCCCTTGAGCTATGGAAACCAGGAACAACGAAGGCACCACATACACGTAGACAACCCAAACATCTGTTTCATCCACAAACATTTGTGTTGGTGCGGGAATCGAACTTTTTTTTTATGTGATAGGTAGCAGGCGAGCAGGCGGATCACCTGATGGTAAGCAATTGCCGCCGTCCATGGACACTTGCAACACCAGTGGAGTTACAAGTGCGCTGCCAACCTTTTATCCCCTTCCCCCCCGAGTGGGCCTCCGGTACCCTCACTCACTCGGCGAAACACAGCACAGGGGCTGCTTCACGCCGGTTTTCTGTGAGGCAGTGGTATCACTCCGGTCGAGCCGGCCCATTCATGCCGAAGCGTGGCTCTCTCCACAGTTTAATCTGATGAACTCTTGCGTCTCAACCGGAGCTCAACCCATTGCGCTAAAAAGGTCCTCAAATAATGAAGTTAATGATAATTGCATGCCATTGCAGTATGCAATTACTTTACTTTTTGGCTGGCCTCCTACACGCTCTCATGATGAACAGAAATAGGTTATATCAACCATTACATCTTCAGGTCCATTAAACAAAGGGACCGGGCTGAACAGAAGCGGACGCATCGCGAACAAAGCCAAGCTAGTTGCAGCCAACCTTGCCAGAAAACTTCCAACTATAAGTCACGAAATATTTTGACTGCCAAAACAGAACTATGTAGCTCGACAGAGTGGCATAACTTTTTATATTGCACTAGCAGAACACACTTTTCTTTCTTACAGGAAAAACGAAAGAACGTTCCATTCTACTATGTATTATAATGTATCAATACAATTGTGAAAACGATTGATGGTTCCACTGCAGCCGCTTATTTATATCTAGTATGGTAACCGTTTTAAGAGGTGGGAACTCCGTTTATAAGTAGTTCCCCAAAAGGGCCGTTTTTAAGACGTTCTTGATGAATTACACACCCTATATAGAATTAGAGCACAATCTATAATGCATCAAGAATGTCATGAAATTAATTGACGGCGCCACTGCCGCATACGTCATAGAGTATGGTAGCCCCATTGGTTATACATATCTATACTATTTATAAAGAGATAACTTCAATAGACAACGACAAGGCTTATAGGTAAACCGAAAACATGAAACGCTTGCGCGATTTAATTTAGCACAGCGCCATCTATTGGTTCATTTCTGAATTACGGTCCCGAAGCGAAGTGAGGGCGGGCCACTAGTTAAGTACTAATTGAACTCCGTAGTTCCTCAAGAATAAATTTCACGACTTTCAATAAAAACATTTATGAATGTCAAAATATAAATAATAAGTGACCGCTGATTCAGAATGTAGGTTTCCTCTACCGATATTAGAATGAAATACAAAGTTTGTTTTGTATGGGTTTCTTTAAAGTTTCAAAATGGGTTACTAAATTTCATCATCATTGTCACCCTGTTATTAATCTCTTTCAAAATTCAAATGTTAATATCTTGAATTAAAATGGGGTAATAGAATATAATTTTTGGTAACACAGAAATCTCAAATTTTGTTCAAAATGGCGGCGTTCAAAAACAAATTGTTAGTGTTGCCTACATTTTAATGAATATAAATTACAAAAAAATATACATTCAAAATTATCTGTGAAATCAGCCAGTTACCTCAAGGGTTTGTATCTCTCATCTTAGCGTGTAATGTCCGGTTGCGTCCAAACTGTCGCTTTGGGGCCTGCCAGAGTTAAGCTTAGACCATGATTCAGAACTTGGGGAGTCTAATAATTACAACGAATCGACTGCCGTCTGACCTTTGCATTGCAACCCTTTAGCGGGGGAACCCGGCAGCTAAATCATTGCTACATGTTTCAGAAACAATACGAAACGTGTAGGTTTTCTTACGATCTTTTCCCTCAATTCGAGGGCTTGTTTATGGAAAAAAAAATCTTTGTAGATAGTTTACGAATTTATGATCGTTATATTTTTATGTAAGGGGTTGTGTTGCCGACTTGGCGTACCTACCTATTTTCTATTATCATTAGCGAAAGAGCTCTGATGTCTCAAACACAGACTTATACTCGTAGCCTATCAGTCTTAGCTGTTAGGTATTGTGTATCTTTCTGAAGCAAGCCAGCGATTAAATACATATTTATGTCAGTAATATAGGTAGTAGGCTGAAGGCATGTCAAAACATACTATTTTACGGTACTACAGCACACTTCAGCCCACACTATAGTCAGAAAAATAATAGAGTATAATTATACATTCGTCTCTGGCATGTCAAAACATACTATTTTACAGTACTACAGCCTACAGTATAGCCTGAAAAATACATGAAAAAAACGAGTTGGATTGCTTTAAATGCTTGATCAATTGCTACCATTAAAGCACCTGTATATAAAAGCAAAATAGTCCAAATTCACGCGAGAATTTTGTAAAACGGCCATGAAATGCGGAACATACTAGTTTTCCAACTGGTTTAATGGGGAGAAAACATGGTAGCAAAATAAGTTTTATGACTTCTATTGTTTAGTGGCTACGAGGCTAAGCGTAGTAGGTCCTGATCCTGTACTCGATTCCCGGTTGCGTCAATTTAGGAATGTGTGCGAATGCGAATCTTGCCTTTGGTTAAGTACCTGTTAAAGAATCGCCCAATCTTTCTGGATGTAAGTAGTTAGGCTGCTTTTAATTAAACGGAAAGTCTGAAAGTCAATGTTCAGTAGTGACTGATGATTATTTTAAGATCACTCATAAACACTTGCGTAAAGTATGAATAGCTTTTTGGCGTCATTTCAGTGGTACAGTTTTTTTCACTTTTCGACCAACTACAATACTTACTAATTTCATAATAATTAGGCCGAAGAGTGGTGAGTCTAATTAATAGGGGCGCATTTTAGAAAGCATTAGTTTATGCCTACTTGCGTGTGTCAAGATTATGCACTTAACTCTCGATATATTCGTTAACACGGAATTAAATTTTTAAATTACTGAGGGTGTTGTTTGTCACTATGGGAATAATATCACAGAATTAATGAATTAATCTTCAACATCCGATCTTAGTAATTATTTTGTGTCACCGAAATGTCGATTGGTGTCAGCGAAATAACTCTAACAATAAAAAGAATAAACATGGCTTACTATATTTGTTTATAGAGCTCTATACAACGTTTAGCGGATTCAATAGTCTTCTAATTTAACCGAACCTCTAGAGGAAAACGTTTTCTTTTCATTTCATTACGAAGGGCTGATGCGGGCACGGAGGGATAAAAGTTCCCAGTCACGTGTAGCAGAGCAGCCCTGCGGTAGGGCTGCTGTTTTCATAAAATTGCAGTTTTTTTTTTCTAATAGACAGACATTTTCAGTAATAAAACAACAAGAGGTTTTTTTTAATGAAAAGGTGGTTTAAAACCTTCACTGTCGGATATGGTACCTATGTATTCTACCGAGTTAAGATATCGAAGTACAGTCAGCCACATAAGATACAGGTTACGACAATCTGTCAAATTTCCCCTATCGATTTTCAGCCTAATGTGAATGTCAATAAAATGTCAGTCGATTGAAGAAATTTGACAGTTTTGTATACTTCGATCTGTGGCTGTACGTGCGCACGTATAATTATTTTATTAATATTCTGTATTGGATTTTTTTTTTCAAAGGTAAGTATCCATCCATACTAATATTATAAATGCGAAAGTAACTCTGTCTGTCTGTCTGCTACTCTTTCACGCCAAAACTACTCAACGGATTTAAATGAAATTTGGTATACAGATAATCTAGACCCTGAGAAAGGACATAGGCTACTTTTTATCGCGAAAAGGAGGTTGAAAGGGGGGTAAAAAGTTACTTTTCCACGCGGACGTAGTAAATAAATAAATTCACACAATACCTCATACATTGATCTGACAACAAAAAATAATACTAAAATAACATACTATAATATTAATACCCATCAATCATCATCTATACAAGAAAATCATGAAAGTAATTGATGGTACCAACTACCAACTGACTGCCCCTTAAGTCATTGCTCCATAGGTTATGGTAGCCCCATTGATTGGCTATTATGAGGTACATGAGAACTCCATTAGTCCCTTAAAAATCCGCCGCCATGACTTTCTTGGCGCATTTAGGTATGTACTATTAAATATATAATTTTATATTTAATAGTAAAGAGTTGTCATGCGTATTGCAACGCAACCTCCATTAATGCGAGTTTTATACATCACTGTCTTTAAAAAAACAAACATCTAGATAATACAACTAACTATACTTTAATAACTTGCAGTCGCCATTCGAACCTTACGTGTAGCAAGTCACGTTTCTCCACAGCGTGCGAGCCCACCAACCCTGCCACTGGTGGGTGGCAGGGTGGGTAGGGGTGCCGTGACCTTCACCCCCCTCCCCCCTGTAATTACTACAAAGTCTACAAACTCGATTGTGTGCCAGCGTTCACGTGACTGCGACGCGTTTCTGAACTCTTTAGCTATATCCGACTGTATGTATAACCTACTTAGTTATTATTTGTGATGAAAGAGGCAGTTTTAACTGTGTTGCCTTCGGCATGAATAGGCCGGCACGACCGTGATACCACGGCCTCATAGAAGACCGACGCCGCGACGTAAAGCAGCGCCTGAGCTGTTTCGTCGAGTAAGTGAGGTTACCGGAGGCCAAATTGGACGGAAAGGGGGTTAAAGGTTGGCAGCGCCCTTGTAACTCTACGAATACTGCGCAGATGTATCTATGGGGGCGGTAATCGCTTACCATCAGGTGGTCCGTCATTTCGTCTGCCATGTATCACATAAAAAATGCGTTTTTCTCAACACCCTGTTTCTGTGATATGGACACAGATTTACAGAGGATATGCGATTCGTATTGATGCGGGAATCGAACTCGCGATCCTTGCAAGCGTCTCAACCAATGCGCGGAACAGGTTTTCTAAATCGTGGGTCGCTACAATGCGCCAAGAAAGTTTTCAAAACGGATATTTTATAACCATGGGGCTACCACACTCTATGACATAAGCGGCAGTGGCGCCATCAATTAATTTTATGACTTTATTGACACATTATACATGGAATCACGAGACATAACTTTTTTTTTTTACATTATAGCTTACAAACGAGCAGACGGCCCACCTGATATTACGTTTTATCGCAGATCCATGCTAATAATAGCGCGGAGAGATCACAAACGCGTTGGCGGTCCTCCAGTGAAGATTGAGAACACTATAATTACACTACAATGTTGCTAGCGCCATTAATAAATTTCCAACATCATCCATCAATCAAGGTTGCCTGGAAGAGATAAGGCCGCCGTCGTTGTACCTACATTACCCAACAGTAATATTTAGTTATACCTTTGTATACCTTTCTGGGTAATAAAAGTAAATATCTTCTATATACATACTATTTGTACTTATAAAGAGAACATCTACAGACAACGACAAGACTTATAGGTAAACCGAAAACATGAAACACGTTTATCACACATAGCCCAGCGCCATCTATTGGTAGACATGGAACTACTTCCCGAAACGACGTGAGGGTGGGCTAGTAAGTTAGTTGTAAAAAAATTTTTTTTTCTTTTTTTTTTTATGTGATAGGTAGCAGGCGAGCAGGCGTATCACCTGATGGTAAGCAATTGCCGCCGCCCATGGACACTTGCAACACCAGTGGAGTTACAAGTGCGCTGCCAACCTTTTATCCCCTTCCCCCCGAGTGGGCCTCCGGTACCCTCACTCACTCGGCGAAACACAGCACAGAGGCTGCTTCACGCCGGTTTTCTGTGAGGCAGTGGTATCACTCCGGTCGAGCCAGCCCATTCATGCCGAAGCGTAGCTCTCCCACAGTTAAGAATAATATAACAGTGACATCCATTACATAATATAATGCCATTGCTACACCCTTATTACATGCATGTAATATGCTAGTTGGTACTAAATGTAAACTCTGCGATAGTTTTCAGAATGCTTATGTAACTTGGTGCTATTAATTAATTAATAAAATATCAGTCATTAAATAATTTCATCACATGCTTTGACCTCACCCAAAAGTAAGTTCTGTAATGTGTTTTGCAATAAAGAGTATCTATTTATCTATCTATCTAAGTAGCGAAAGTAATGGTCATCAAATAATTAGACTGAGAACGCCAGCTTCATACATTAAGGGTATAAGGAGTTAAAAATAGGCGCTGCTCTTTTGACTCTACTTGTGTTACAGGTGTCAATGGGCGGCGCCAATCGCTTACCATCAGGTGATCCGTCTGCTCGTCTGCCATCTATCATATTATAATAATATTTCAAAAGTACACAAAGTGTACCTTTTTCTGAAGCTTGCAACTCTCATCCTACGCATCCGTTGTTTACTTGTCTCGCTCACATCCTTTGCCTATCTTTTTTCTAAAACGGTATTTTTTTACATAAATTAAATCAAAGTCATGTCTTTAATTTTTTTATGAATAATTAAGCGCTAATTTATATCAAAGATTTTATACATTGCTTAACACCGCAATTATTAGTTAATATGAAAAAATATGGCGGATAATGCACGAAAAAAAATAAACAAAATCTTTGTTTCTAACAAAAAAATTATTCTCCATAAAATTAATTAATAAGCACAAGAGCCGATAAGAGCCAGAGGACCCACAGCGAAACAGATGGCTCATAATGCAACATCCCGTAAAGAATGAGAAATATGTCTATCGCATTCAAACAAAAGCGCGCACAGCACGAGTGAAAGGGAGCGGTATTACCTACTGTGATTCAATAGTAACGTCCGCCCGCTTCAAACTAAGCCCTCAGAATTCACCCTTGTCCTGTCCCTTTCACACGTTCTGTGCGTATCGTTTGTTTGGATGCGACAGGTATATTCTCGTTCGGTGGAGGACGGTTTCGTTATAGGCCCTGTTTCTAGTTTCGAACCAGACTATTATTATTAGTTAATTTATTTTCTATAAAATTCTAACTCGAAAAGTTGAATACGAAGAGTTACGCAAGTCTAGCATCTATGGTTGCTATTATTCTGTTTTCATACAACTCTTCCTACTCACTCGCACCCTCCCCTCCTTCCTTTCCTTCAGTCGCAAGCGGAACTCCACGGCGGACTAGCGTACATCGGGTTTCGCAGACAAGACAAAAAATGGAAAAAAAAGAAAGAGTTAAAGTTAAACAATATTGCTGTGTCAATAAGTGCCAAAATAACAATGGCAACAGACCCGATCTCTCGTGGTTTCATCTGCCGAAAAATACGGAAAGGTAAGGATTTTATTTACATAAATACTTTATTATAATATGAAAGTAAACACCTGTATTAATTCAAGAAACTTAAATTCAAACAAACAAGTCTAACGTTACTTGATTAGGATTCGAACTATGATCACAAAATGCGCGCTCATCGAAAAGGTAAACAAGTACAAAGGCGCCACTCTATAAAAATTCGCCCATAGCCAACCTTCTCTGTTGCTACTTCGATATTCACTCATCGGCCCCTTCCGTCTCTCTCACACCTTCAGTCGTAAACGAAGTCCCATGCTGGGCTAGCGTACGGCGTACGTATGTCGCGCTTCTTGATATTTATTTAACAGAAATGCCTAAAATAACTAAATATTGTTGTGTTAATAAGTGCCAAAACAATAATGGCCATAGACCCGATCTTGCGTACTTTCGGCTGCCGAAATCACCGGAACGGTAAGGATTTTATAGTCAAAATGTCTTTAACATTTAAAGTGCATATAAATATTAATTCCATTCGCAATCATCTACGAATCTGCGAATGGAATAAATATTTAATTAATTTAATTATTAACTTTGTTGTTTTGTTCACTTTCTTGGGGAACGTAAAGGTAAACATAACCTAACTTTTACGTGTTAGTTTTCTTATAGTATATAACCATAACTTCTAAACTCGAAGTGAACGTTAATATTAAATTCATATTACAGTATGTAACTAATTCGTTTACTTTCGTATTTGCTTGCTTTCAAAACCAAAGCAATAGTATTGCGTGCCTCTGATTAAACTAAGTTTATTTTTTATTATTTGGTAGGCAAAAACATTTATCAGCGAGATACTAGCGCCAGTCTAGCGTTGTGTATTGTGTATCGTTCTCGGGTCGCATCGGGTTTTGTCGGTGATGTGCGTTCTACCGTAGGAAGAGTGCCGACTAAACTGAGAGGTGCTGAGCCCGCCTCGCCTTTCTGCGAAATCGTGCTAGGGTTGTGCAAACTTATAATATTTTATTAGTTTGATTCTTATTCCTGTGGGTAGACCACCTGCCCGTTAATCCGACGATATTATAAGGGAACTGGTGAAACAATGGATGAGGCTGGCTGGTGACCGAAGGGAGTGGCATAATAAAGAAGCCTATTCTCAGCTTTGGGTGGATGTGGTTTGACATAATGATGATGATGATTCTTATTCTCTTAACAAATCGTATGTCCCGAGTGCACCAGTAGATTTCCTGATTTTGAAAATTTACTGTCTAGACATCCTAGAATTATGGGAGAGCCACGCTTCGGCATGATTGGGCCGCGGCCGGCTCGATCGGATAGATCACTGCCTTACAGAAAACTGGCGTAAAGCAGCACCTGCGCTGTGTTTTGCCGAGTTCTTGAGGGCAACGGAGGCCCAGTCCGGGGGGTAGGGGATTAAAGGTTGGCAGCGCGGTTGCGGGTGCGGGTTTCTAATATTCATATTGAACCACTACTAGCTGACAGTGGTAAAACATAGCATATACTGAACTCGAATGGTAGAAGCTCTAAAACAATCGTCATATTTTCAGAATTACTTACATTTACCAACTAACATTTTACATTTGATACCAGATTTACGCACGGTTCAGCCTTTAAGTAAAGCCGCCATGAACATTATGAAACAATGTCGTTACCTTTCTTTAGCCTGATGGGCCTCCGTACCCTACACACTCGCGAATCAGCACAGTAGTACTCAAGTCGTTGGAGGGTGTATCAGTCGTTGTTCATGAAACATGGCTACAGACCACACATAACATTATAATAAAGGCTTTGATTATATAAATGAGTAAAGGTTATCTCAAGACAAGGCGTTGTCTGTAATATTAAACTATTGTTTATTTATTTTGTTATCCTTATAAGTAAAGATATTTACGAAGAGTTTTTATTTTCAGACGCATGAAGTGGCTAAAAACGATAGATAGAGAAGATTTGAAAGACAAGAATAGGCAGAGCTATGTGGTCTGCGAGGCCCACTTTCTCCCTATGGACATGATATTCTCAGACAAACGCAAAGGGTTGATGCCAGATGTAGTACCCAGTTTACAATTGCCTCACCACGTCCGGCCACCACATCCGACGTTTGGTCCTAAGGTACCCATAAAAATAGAAGACGACTATGATGAAAATGCCTGTGTAGAAAACACGAGGCAGGCGTATCCAACGTCATTGGAGAACGAGAGAAAGAGAAAACTAGCTGAAGCGAAATCTATTCTTGCAACAATGCAGCCAGTAAAAAAGGAAGTCCTGAAAAATACTAATGATGAAGTCTTATTCGTTGAATTATGTGAAAAATATTTATCCAAAGATTTAGTTGAACTGATAAAAGCTTACACTTACCTAAAACATAGACCCAATCGACTTTCTTTTAAAATGACTTGCCTAAATCTCTTGTTTACCAGCCCGCAGTGCTACGAGCTAATGTCGAATCTAATTCATCTGCCTAAAATTTCAACATTGAACAAAATAAATATTCCAATCTCCACTGGAGTCAATGAAGATTTAATGAAACTACTTAAAGTCAAGGTGGATAATATGTACGATGGCACAGAGAGAATGCTGCATTGCTTTAGGAATAATGCATTTGAGAAGTAATTTGTACTATGACATCACCCACGACCGAGTTATGGGTTTGCATGAAGTAAATGAACAACAGTCGCCAAAGATAGCGAATTATGCTGCCGTTATTATCGTTCGAGGGATACTGTCGAAGTGGACGCAACCAATCGCATATTCATTTTTGTCTCATTGTCTGCCATATAGATCCAAAAAGTCGGACGATACCAGCTTCTGGATTGTAAGCATCATAAAAGCACTGTTTGATATTGGCCTTAAAGTTAGAGCACTTGTATACGACCAGAGATCGGAGTTCCTGCATAAGCCTAGATCTACTCCCAAGAATAATGTGCAACATTTCACACTGTACGATAATAAGATTTACTACATTCACGATATTCCTCAATTGATGAAGTTGCTACGTAACAACTTGATGTGCATCATTTTAACTTCTTTAACGGCAATTTTGCTAAATTTCAGGATATAGTAATGTTTTACGATAAAGATAAACACAAAAGTTTTAAATTGGCGAAGAAATTAACTGAAAGCCACATAAATCCATCAGATTCGGAAAAAAATGAGTTGCGTTATGTGGTAGAACTGTTTAGCAAAACCGTTGCCACTGGAATTTCAACTTATATCGATTTCGGAGTCATCGACGAGACAGCGAGAGGCACTGTAAGATTGATAGAAATTATGAATGATTTGTTCGATATACTGAATTCCTCCAAATTAGGAGAGAAATGCAAATACAAACAACCGTTAAACGGGGAGGAATTCCAAGTAGAATTTATTACTAAAGCGTTACTATTTCTCAATTCCTTGGAATTCATTGATGCAAGACGTAATCTTACCATTCAAAATCCCATACTTGTTGAAAATTGTATAATGTCTGTTAAATCAATCCATTGCCTACACCAAGAACTGATGGATGAAGGCTATGGACACCTCTTTACAAGACGGCTTAATCAAGAAGTAGTAGATGATTGTTTTTCATTAATAAGATCGGAAACCGGAAGTGAAAAGCCAACCTGTCGACAATTCGTGACAGCATTTCGAAAGGTAGCCATCAAACCTCTATTGAAATATTTAAAGAAAGGAAATAGACGCGAAGATATGTCGGCATTCTTTCTACGGATGACAGATTTTCTGAACATAGAGGAAGAAAATCAAATGGAGGTAGAATACTTTTCGCTAAGTAGTATATTGCGCGCTGACTACAATAAAATACAGATTCCTAAAGAAAAGGGGGTTTTCTACGTAGCTGGATGGCTCTTACAGAAATGCCTCGATGACCATAAGCCTTGCGTATCTTTGGCGACATACATGAATGTGAATAAAAACTTTCACGACCAGAGAGCAAAGACCAGATTCTCGATGTACAGGGAATACTTGAATGAGATGAAGTCGGATTTGCCGTCGGCCCCGCCTGACGATTTTATCAGCTACGTTATGAAAATGGAGAGAATATTCAAAGATGAATTTGAGAATGATCACAGGACCAGTAAGATAGGCCACGCTATCTACGAGAAAATAAGAATGGCGGACTTTATCGACCCTCCGCCTTGCTCATGTTTCCCTAGATCTTATTTACAGAGATTGTTTGTTAGAATGAGAATATTTGTAACCTTGAAATACAATTCCACTGCATTTAGGTCTAAAGAATTAAAACCATTCGATGGAATTAAGTTCAACTTAACTTAATTCAAATATTAATCTGTTATGATTTCAGTTTGTTAAAAATTATAGTGTTAAGAATGTGTCAAGACTGCTGATAAAATTAACTTCGGAAAGCGAAGGAAGACAAGGAAGGCTTTCTTAAATAAACATTTGAAGTTCTCCATACTCGTATGTTTTAATTTACCTACCCCGAAAAAGGCCACACATGAGAAAACAACGTTTTTAAGAAATTCTATATCTACCTTAAAAGAAAATAAGTAAGCCTATGTACTTACCGCCTATCCGGTTGCAGGAAATATTATACTTACTATCATATCATTTTTTTAACGCGCCGACAAAACAGTTAGCACATTTTTTTATTTTTGAGAGCAAAAATTATACCTAGACAACATTTGATATAATACTCAGAACATCTTTTGACAGCCCTGAGCTGATAAGTATTCTTTCTGTTGTAGAACCACAGATCACAAATGTCCTTTTTTATGTTTTGAGAGGCAAACGAGCTAGCGGGTCACCTGATGGTAAGTGATCCACACATCTAAGTATTACAAAACTGACAGATTTCTTCAATCGAATTTATCCTTACTTACCATACCATTTTTATAAGGTAACATTACCATGTGCTCGTCTTTTAATCCAACATTTTCATCATCCATGGAATTTACTTGATTCGTCCAAAAAAATTAAAAAGTAAATCATTTTTTCAGCTCCATAGAACATTGTAGGGACAAGAACATTGATATACTTTTTTATGTTTTTTGGGAAAATTTTTTGACGCCGAGTGTATTAGGTTGAATATCAATTTGAGGAAATTTGACAGGTTGTGGTAACCTGATGTGTGGCTAACTATACCTAATGACATCGCGGTTGGGTAGTCGGTCTTCTGGAGCCGTGGTATTACTCCGGTCGACCCGGCCCATTCAAGCCGAAGCGTGGCTCTTCCACGGTTAAATCGTATCGAAAATCACGAGAACTGGGGCCTAATACCTTTTCCTTCACTGTGTTTCTGTATAAATATATTTATTATGAGCCCGTAATGCAGGGCAAAGGCCTCCCTACCCTTTTTCCACCTACTCCGGTCCTGGGCTACGGTAGACCAGTCTTAAAAAATAATATATATATTATAAATAGGTTTTTTCTTTTGGTACCGGCCGGACTATTATACCTATACATAATGACCTGATTCTATGGGTACCTATTATAGATCTATCATCTAGTAAGTAGGAAAGTTGGTAGTGCAAAAGTAGGGCAGTTCTACTTTGCGCAGACAAAATGTAAGCTGAGATGAAACAAAAGCCAAGCGCCTTACAGTTGTAGCTTAATTACCTGAAATAAAGATTTTTTTAATACCTAGGTATACCTACCTATCATTATTAAACGTTAAACACATTTTCAACATTCTTTGTCATAAAACGTAGCCTTTTGAACCTGGAATAGCACTTATTTAACTTCTACAAAAATACCCTATTCTCTGAGCAAAGTCTGAGATACAAAAATGGAATGTTTTTGTTATTAAATCAGCCTGCCAGTGAGGCGAAGGAAACTTTATCAAACAGCCTTTCACAGAGCGCGTGGATCGATTGCGCGACGTTGCCGCTCCGCGCGGCCCGGTCGGCTGTTTATTTTTATTGTTGTTGCCAATCAATTATTATGAGGGGACTGATGACACCTGCCGCCTGTACGATGTGAACAGTGTAGTACAATGCAATAAATACGTTCATACATTGTTGTAATTCTATTTGTGATTGACCTTTTAGTACCGAGCAGAAGCCATTGCTATTAGGTACAGTCAGCCACACATCAGGTTACCACAAACGTGTCGTTATATTACATTTTCTAAACTAAAATAATAAGTATTTGTCGATGTAACAGCGATAAAAAGCCTCCAAAATTGCAATGGCATTGCATTGGCATTTAATTTAGGCATGTAAGTTGGTTGGTTTGGTTTGGTAGTATAAAACGATACGCAGATAAGGAAGAACAAAATTCCGGCTCTTGACGAATTTTGGTCTAAGATAATAGACAAATAATAATAAAATTTAACTAGCTAGGTAGGTACCTAGTAGATAACTTTTACTATAGCCCCATCTATCGGTTAAATTTGGTACTAAACCTACATTTTATTTTTAATAACTTGAAAATAAATTAATGATGGCGCCACTGTCACTTGTTAAGTAAAATGGTATTATCCCATTTGATTTCTCATGGCAATGACACCGTGATTTTAACAAGAAATAATTCGAAAGTAGACTAAGAAAGCACACATTTCATTTATTTAAATCAATTTACAATTTTTTTGCCTAAAAATTATGAAAATACAACTCACGCTGTTTTCGAAAAATTTGTTTTCGTTTTTGAATAAACAAAACTTATTAGTTCCGAAACATACAATTCATAAAATAACAATTTAGCCTAGGCACGTTTTCATACATTATTTTCATAATTAAGCAGGAAATTAAAGAGCACTATGTCTAATCTTACTTTTATCATGGGTATTAAGACTAGAATATTATATTTAACTAAACATTACGTTTTTACAGCACAATTTTCTTTGTGTAGTAAGTGGCGCCCCCACCCACATTCATATTAAAACCTGCTTTTTAGCTTTTTCACTGAACAGTCTGTCGAGTTGTGTTCTGTGCAGCGTTGTTGGGCCGTGCAATGTAGTTCGCGGGATGATCCTGCGGGGGGCGCTGTAGTCGCCCGGGGCGGGGAGGTGGAGGAGGCCTGACCTCCTGAATGGTGACCCGTTCGGGCTGGATTATCAGGTCCTGACGAGGCGACATGGCTGAAAACAGTATAGTATCTACATTAGTAAATGTGTTTTATAGAGCATGCAGGTAAAACTAATAGGTGGCAGCACATTGCATTGACTAATAGGGAAAATTAAGTTCAAACAGATAGCACTAGATGGCAGCACCGTCCATATAAGTTAGTGGGACCGTTGCTGGTTGGAAGGAAGACTGCAGGCTGTGGCAGGATTAAAAAAACCTAATCACACTAAGGGTATAGAGATTTGTGGCGCATCATGAAGGAGGCCTATATGCAGAATACGACGATCACAGGCTGTTGTTTCTAAAAAAACGCCAGTATAGCGCGTTTTTAAGTTTGCCGGTCAAGTAGGTTAGAAAAAAAGTTGTGAGAAATGTGGACAAAAACCACGATTTATATCTCTGGACAAAAATCTTTTTATCTACATCTTTTGTGACCGTTGGAGAGCCACGCATGAAGGATACCGCTTCTTAATAGAAAACCGGCTTGTAGCCGGCTATAACAATAAAATAAAAACAAAACACCTTACAATGTTCTTTACGAAAAAGTTGATTAGAGAAAAGATCATCAGAATAATCTGAGATGACTATCTTAGTTGAAGATAAGATGAAGACTTGTAAGACTGAGGTTTCCCCACACCCTCATTCCTAAGCCCGAAATATTAATAATATAATAGAAAACTAGTAGACTAGATTTCAATTTTCCTAATTTACCTGATTGTGAAGACAAATGTTAAGTTGACGAAAGTTGACGTCCAGTTTGTGAATCAAGGATGTAATAATCAAGCCCTATTTTAGATTCTAGGTGAGATTTCTGCGCTGTATTTCGCCAACAGAGTGAGGGTTTCGGAAGGCCTATTTCGGGGTGTTTGGATGCGCACTTGGGACTTCACTGCTTTGGGTTCGGTAATGCTTAATATCAATCAGGTGATGGGAGGGGATCAGTATACTGATGCCCCAAGCCACCTTTCAAACTGAAAAAAGGATTTCTATGTTCAGTAGATAGCCTACTTACCTTGTTATATCCTTTTCCTAAAGATATAGCTAGATCACTAAAACGGTTCTTACACTGTTTTTGAGAATAAAGATAAACCTCTACGTGACTTAGAAAACGTTACAATAATAGAGACCACAAGTAAGTGTTGTTAAAAACAACACATTTTGCGTCGGAGTGCATTTATCTCTCTTGATAAGCTATCTAAACTTATCTGAGAGATTATTAAAAGCCCCACTTGGGTTATTGTAGGCGAATCTATTAAGGCGAAGAGTTGATAATGATCTCGCTCGTGTTATTTTTGTTTGTTTGTCGTATCTCTGTGATTTTTAGTTGTTTAAATGGAGATTGTCACTAGGTATATAAAATAGCTTAAAAAATACAAATACACTAGTTTTTAAAAGCCATGTTGTACCAGTATCCCAGTTCTAGCAGCAAGGAGCAAATAAGGGTTTCAAAACTATGAACTCAATCATTTTAAATCGAATGGTTGAAGTGTTGAGCCCATAGCACAAAATATAGCGAAAATGCATGATCAGTTCGAAACTTCGAAGTATTGTCTGCCTCCTATTTTTACTTACTGCATGTGCCCTATTAGTTATAGTGTATTAGTCTTGTCGACATTATTATCAGAGTAAAAATGTTGTAAAAAAATATTTACAAATTTTTTTTGTCCTTAAATTCCCGGTAATAAACATGACGAATGATCTCAAAAATAAAATGGATAATTTATGACAAGGCGCGGATTTTTTCACCAGAGGGCAGCGCTGAGCATTCAAAAAAGATATTGGCTAAAAATTTAGATAGCTAATGCTATGGATAGAAATGTCAATCGCCCAAAAAAAAACATTCTGTCAATTTGACAGCTGACAAGCCAACGAGAATCGTTGTTGTTGTGCATTTTCTGGATTCTTCTTTGATTTTCTAGAAATGAAACACTAGTGAGTCATTCGTTCTGTTTATAAAAGTACTCGTGTGGTCACTGAGATATATTCATCATTCAGAGTTAAGCGTGATCGTACTACTAGTGTGGTGATAATATCATTTTGTAATTTGTAAACATAACCTAAATATTTCAACATGGGTTCAAATCAAGAAAATAACTCTCCTCGTATATCTGGGGCTCTAACGTACCCGTCGAGCAGTGAGCAGAGCCTTCAGCCGACGCCTCTTCAACCTCGACAGCCGAGAAACCTGCAGGTAACATATTAATTCACTATTTCACTCGCCAACCTCGTACTAGTCTTACTGTTTCTAACACTGAAACTTTAATAAATAGTAATAAATCACAGGATGAAACATCTCAGTAAGTATTTACCAGTTGCGTACAAAATTGTTGCTTCGGAGCCCAAGGCTGATTTAGGGAGTCACTCCCAGCTAATTACACTGAAGTGACTGCTGTGTGACCTTTGGAAACCTTTAACTGTGAAACGAGACCAACTAAATCATTGTTACATGTTCCAGATATTATCTGAAATTCACAGGTCACACAGGAAATTCACATTCACACAATATCGTTCAATGGTTTAAGAAGAACAAGAAGAAGAAATGTTTGGTACCAATAAATAATAGTTCATAATAGTTTCCTATATAATCAGCAGAAATAAATTATAGACAATTATAATTTCTGCAATATTGGCCAAACTGGTGAGACCCTAATACACAAAGTGGTTGTTATGGGTTAATACTTCACACCATTACACCATAAAAACATTGAAACAAAATATTATTGATGTAATGTATCTGAATAATGGTGCAATGGTGTTTCAACATCTATTAAATTATGAAGTACAATAAATAGCAATGAATGCTTTCAATACTACATTTAGGAAAAGGTCTTTATCTAATTCTCAAAATTTTTATCATTCTAGGGTCTTCTCAGGTTTGCTATGGAAGCAACAAAGGCTGAAGATGCCCCAGGGAACTCAGAATTAGGACCAATGGATGAAGAGGTATGATTTTCCTATAGCGTTTGTATGAAACTTGCTTCATACTTATTAATTTGTGTATGAAAAAAATTTATTACAATATCATAGCCGTTATTGAAATAGTGAGATGGGATTCTCCAAATGAGATCCTCATTAATCTCTGCCCTGTGGAAATACACAACCCGTACCAACACTCTTTTGGTGAAAACCGAGTGAGTGAGGGTACGGAAGGCTCATTCGACCTTCGTAAGACAGGGAGTCAATGCACATTTGTGACTCCCCTGGTGCAGCGGGTATCAATCTTCTGTGGCAATCGTTTACTGTCCGCACTAACTATAACTAATATTTAATGTAGATTTTATTTTAAATACCAATTTCAGCGTCGGAAGTTCCTCGAAGAAGCCCTGAAGAGCCTTACAGTTGACGTGGCGCAGGTGCTACAGAACGCCATCAAGGTGCTCACAGACCAGGAGAAGATCACCGGCATCAAGCAAGGGGAGCCACTGCCGCAGGATGTCGTGTCTGCGTTCAGCAACCTCATGGAGTTTATTGATGATATTGACATTGCTAATGGTGAGGAAGTTCTTCGTCATTACACTCTTGGCATTCAGATATTAGGCAATCAAAACTAGCGGTGCCAACAATGAATCCACAACTTACAAAAGTCTTGTAAACCAAACAAGCAATGAGCTCAAAATAATGATAAATAATTACTAGAGATGCGCCGAATATTCGGTTGGTATTCGGTATTCGGCATATTCGGCACTTTTTTCACTATTCGTATTCGGCCGAATTATTCGGTTTTAGTGCTGGTATTCGGTTAGAGTATTCGGTTAAAGTATTTCTATTTTCCTGGCTATATAACATGGAATTTAAAAGGACAAGTTTCTTTATGTAATACTAGCGGCCGCCCGCGACTTCGTCAGCGTGGAAAAGTAACTTTTTACCCCACTTTTAACCCCTTACAACCCCTTTTTCGCAATAAAAAGTACCCTATGTCCTTTCTCAGGGTCTAGACCATCTGTAGGTATACCAAATTTCATTTAAATCTGTTCTGTAGTTTTGGCTTGAAAGAGTAACAGACAGACAGACAGACAGACAGAGTTACTTTCGCATTTATAATATTAGCATGGAAGTATGGATTTATGTTTTTGTAAATGAAATAAAACTGGCGAGGAATGTGTTAAAAAGCTAATAAATGAAATCAATTAATCTTGAAATCAACGTATGTTAACATCTAGAGTCCACATATTTATTTCCTGCCCTATTAGTATATATGTAGCTAACATTAACTTTAAAAAAATACCTAATTCATTTATTTTTAAGCCAGATCAATCAATACTAATTTTACTATTTATTTTTATACTTAAAATATCTGGCCTTTTATTAAATTTAAATAAATAATAATTATAAAGCTTTGTTTTCGAACTCAGATCAAAATTATAATTTATTTATTTTTTAATAAAAACACTTACCTATGTATGTGGCAAATTATTAAAATAAAAATATGAATCAACAATAAATAATTTTATTATAAGTTATTTAATGATAAACAATTTTATTTTTGTTACTTTTTTATATTCTTTGCAATTTATTCTTAAGTAGGTGCTCTTAAAAAATCATCCAAGAGTCCAGGTGGTACTCGACCTTTCACATACCACCACCCACTGCATACCAGAACAGCCACCCGGTATGTGGAGGGTTGTGGGTTTGAGTCCCACTTGAACCCTGCGATGATTTTATTAAGTGCATTATTTACTTAAAAGACACTATAACAGAGATACGTTAAGAAAATTTCTGACACGGAAGGAATAAACACTTTAGTTATATCTCAGTACGAATTGACTTAAGTGCTTTATGGTCACCGTATCTAGTATAGAAGAGAGATCGGAAACAAAATAGAAAATGGTAAACCGAATAATTCGGCCGAATATCCGGTTCGGTAAAGATTGAACCGAATATTATTCGGTATTCGGTTATTCGGTGAAACCACTATTCGGCGCATCACTAATAATTACTAACTATATAATATTATAAATGCGAAAGTAACTCTTGTCTGTCTGTCTGTCTGTTACTCTTTCACGCTAAAACTACTGAACAGATTTGAATGAAATTTAATTGGACACAGCGCCATCTATTGGTTCATTTCTGAATTACGGTCCCGAAGCGAAGTGAGGGCGGGCCACTAGTTAAATAATAAAAATGCTACCCAAAGTAACTATTCCATGTGGACGAAGTCGCGAGTAACAGCTATAATGAATAATTTTCATCAACAAATATTTGTGTTGGTGCTGGAAAAGAACCCGCGACCCTTGTGTCTCAACCGGCGCTCAAACCACTACGCCAAACGAGTCGTCATAATATCATGACAGTCTTGTAATTTTATTTACAGATTTCTACAAAATGGGTGGCTTCGCAATATTCCCCATCTGCTACAGCAGCGAGAGCGAGGAAGTCCGCGCGAACGCCAGCTGGGTGCTGGCGGAGCTTTGCCAGAACAACCCGTTCTGCCAGGCCCGCTCGCTGGAGTGCGGGCTGCTGCACGTGCTGCTGAGCCTGATGCAGACGGAGCAGGGCACCGCGCTGGCCAAGTGTCTCTACGCCATATCCTGTGAGTATCACACTGGCTATGAATGGCTTAACGTTGCCAAACAACCCGTCCCGCCATGATGCAGACGGAGCAGGGCACCGCGCTGCCAAGTGTCTCTACGCCATATCCGTGAGTATCACACTGGCTATGAATGGCTTAAAACGTTGCCAGAACAACCCGTTCCCGCCATGATGCAGACGGAGCATGGGCACCGCGCTGGCCAAGTGTCTCTACGCCATATCCTGTGAGTATCACACTGGCTATGAATGCTTAACGTTGCCAGAACAACCCGTTCCCGCCATGATGCAGACGGAGCAGGTCACCGCGCTGGCCAAGTGTCTCTACGCCATATCCTGTGAGTATCACACTGGCTATGAATGGCTTAACGTTGCCAGAACAACCCGTCCCGCCATGATGCAGACGGAGCAGGGCACCTGCGCTGGCCAAGTGTCTCTACGCCATATCCTGTGAGTATCACACTGGCTATGAATGGCTTAACGTTGCCAGAACAACCCGTCCCGCCATGATGCAGACGGAGCAGGGCACTGCGCTGGCCAAGTGTCTCTACGCCATATCCTGTGAGTATCACACTGGCTATGAATGGCTTAACGTTACCAGAACAACCCGTCCCGCCATGATGCAGACGGAGCAGGGCACCTGCGCTGGCCAAGTGTCTCTACGCCATATCCTGTGAGTATCACACTGGCTATGAATGGCTTAACGTTGCCAGAACAACCCGTCCCGCCATGATGCAGACGGAGCAGGGCACCGCGCTGGCCAAGTGTCTCTACGCCATATCCTGTGAGTATCACACTGGCTATGAATGGCTTAACGTTGCCAGAACAACCCGTCCCGCCATGATGCAGACGGAGCAGGGCACTGCGCTGGCCAAGTGTCTCTACGCCATATCCTGTGAGTATCACACTGGCTATGAATGGCTTAACGTTGCCAGAACAACCCGTCCCGCCATGATGCAGACGGAGCAGGGCACTGCGCTGGCCAAGTGTCTCTACGCCATATCCTGTGAGTATCACACTGGCTATGAATGGCTTAACGTTGACCAGAACAACCCGTCCCGCCATGATGCAGACGGAGCAGGGCACTGCGCTGGCCAAGTGTCTCTACGCCATATCCTGTGAGTATCACACTGGCTATGAATGGCTTAACGTTGCCAGAACAACCCGTCCCGCCATGATGCAGACGGAGCAGGGCACCGCGCTGGCCAAGTGTCTCTATGCCATATCCTGTGAGTATCACACTGGCTATGAATGGCTTAACGTTGCCAGAACAACCCGTCCCGCCATGATGCAGACGGAGCAGGGCACCTGCGCTGGCCAAGTGTCCTCTACGCCATATCCTGTGAGTATCACACTGGCTATGAATGGCTTAACGTTGCCAGAACAACCCGTCCCGCCATGATGCAGACGGAGCAGGGCACCGCGCTGGCCAAGTGTCTCTACGCCATATCCTGTGAGTATCACACTGGCTATGAATGGCTTAACGTTGCCAGAACAACCCGTCCCGCCATGATGCAGACGGAGCAGGGCACTGCCCTGGCCAAGTGTCTCTATGCCGTATCCTGTGAGTTATGAAATCCCATCAAAAACATAAATGTGAATTGTGTTAGCCAAGGTAAAAAGAGTGTTGTTTATCGAGTTCAGCGTCAAAAGAAATGATATCTAAATAGGTGCCAAGGTCAATGGTGAGACCTACTCGGCTAATTTTCCTATCCTATCTGTATGCCAAATTTCAACTTTCTAGGTCATCTGGAACTAGGAAAATTTTCGTCTATCTATAGTGATAAAAATGTCGATTTTGGACAGTAATAACTAAATAACTATTAAAGGTACGTTCATAAATTTGAATGTTAATTATCTTGCACATCTCATCCACATGCCAAATTTCACACGTTTGAGCGTAATAGTTTTCGAGCTATGAGGGGGTCAAAAGTCGCTCTAAATGGTTCGTGTAATATTACCCTTGTTCGCTTTGTCGCCAATTTTTTTTTAACTTGGCTGGACACGCTCCCGCGTGTCTAGATATGGAGTCCATTCTTTCGGTCCGTTGTACACGAAATATATAAGGTTACATATTGTAAAACTTTCAGTTCATTAAGTTCCTACCATGGAACTAGCACTAAGAGCAGTGGTTAAGAAGAGCTGCCGGTAGAGCGGGGTAGGAGATTTCACCATCATAGAGGACGAGCTCAAGATGGCAATTAATTATGGACGATTGTATGCAATCTTTAAATTCAATTTTAATACGAGTCCGCGAGAATTTGAATAGAATGGAATGCAGTGGAATGGAGTCCTACTACTATTATAAAGGCGAAAGTTTGTTTGGATGTATGGATGTTTGTTACTCTTTCACGTAAAAACTACTGAATGGATTTGAATGAAACTTTACCACAATATAGCTTATACATCAGAATAACACATAGGCTACAATTTATAAAAATATATTGTGCGGATTGTCCAAAATATGACGGTAAGTGTCAATAATTAACTCCACGCGTACGAAGTCGCGGGCGGCCGCTAGTAGAGAATATTATGGCATAAAAGGGAATAAGAAAAAAAACATTACTCTCTCTCTTTAAAAAAAATATACAAAAATTGATAAACATTAATTATACAGTAGTTATTATGCGAGACAAAGGGAAGGGGCTCAGCTGATGTTGCTACGCAAGAGAATAGACTGGAATAGAGTATAATGGAATGGAATGTAATAGAATAAAAAAAGAAAACTTTCTGCCTCGAATTACAAAACTATGGAATGAACTGTCACCAGCGGTATTTCCGAACCGATACGACCTACAAACCTTCAAAAAGCGAGCGTATTCCTTCTTAAGAGGTCGGTAGCGCATTTGCGACTCCTCTGGTGTTGCGGGTGTCCATGGGCGGCGGTCACTTACCATCAGGTGATCCGTCTGTTCGTCTGCTACCTATCACATAAAAAAAGAAAAAAAAAATTGAGTATGGACGATTGTACGTAATCTCTAAATTCCACGAGTACACCAGAATTGGAATAGAATGGAATGCAATATTATGGCATAGAATAGAAGGGAATAAGAATTAAGAAATTTTACTGTCTCTTTTTACATATTTACCGAGCATGATACGTTCTGTAGCGACATCTACAGTACAGTACCATCCAACTGTCAGCAGATGGCGCTAATCTGACTGTTCCATACAAGATGCAATTTCCCCTTCATTCCTACATCGCGAAAGCAAAGTTCGCATATCTACTTGGAATATATACGACAAACCAAGATGGTACATCGGACCTTGGTCCCCGAGCCAAAACCACCTGGCTCGGCGGAAGATCTTCCCTTTTCATGGGGAACATCCCATCATCCCCATAACTCCATGGCTATTGAATAGAATAGTCTTAGACTGAAATAAATGTGTATTGTTATCGTTTCCCAGGCTCATGCCGCGAGTTCGAGCCAGCCTGCCGCGCGCTGGTGGCGGGCGGCGGCTGCGAGGCGCTGCGGGCGCTGCTGGGCGCGGCGGACGCGCAGGCTCGGACCAAGGCCGCCTTCTTCGTACGATACCTGTGCCAGCAACATGATGCGAGAGGTGATGGACAGACAGACACAATGCAGAGTGTATACTCTGTCAATAAAGTCGTGAAAATTCATGAGGAACTATTACGGGGCTCGACCGAGTTTATACCACTGCCCCACAGAAAAACCGGCGTGAGCAGCCCCTGTGCTGTGTTGTGTTCCGCCGAGTGATTGAGGGTACCGGAGGCCCACCCGGGGGGAAAGGGATTAAAGGTTGGCATTGGATTTCGGATTTGTAGAAGAATTTCATTGGATTTCGCTCTTAAGAGTCGTGATTGATAAGGTTCAAAATCTGATGGGAACTATTTTACCTATGCCCGATTAAGGGTTTAAGCATTTAGGTGGTTTCTCTCACATCAACAATATTTTGTCCACCTTTTCTAAATGTGTACAACTAGTCAAACTTTCACTCTCCATTCCAGACTATTCATCGAACAGAACCTAGTTCAAGCGGTCACCAACCAAATGAAAACCGGCCACGACGAGACCACTGAACACCTGCTCTTCATCCTGCTGCTCCTCACCGAAGACCTGGATCCCAGGTCCTGGCGCAGTGCAGGGACCCTAGACTGGGGCTCAGAAGGTTTCTAGAAGATAACTTAGTTCACGAAGAAGAGAGGGAGTACTGTCAGAGGTTGTTGGAGAGAGTGTTCGAGAATTGCCCGCAAGTTGAAATGGTTAATGATGATGAGGCTGATAGATAGATAGATAAATGGGTATTTCTCATTTTCTGGAAAGAGTCACTTCCATGGAGGGCAATTTTTTCTGTGCTTAATTGATGATGCATTTGAATAAATTTGGTATTAGCGGTCATGGGAAAAGTACTCGCCGAGCTCGCAATATTTTGAAATTCGTAATTATAAGGGTTGAAAGAAAGTTGCCCTCCATGGAATGGACGTTTTCTTTTTAAAAAATGAGAATTACCCAAATATAATATTTTAAGCTACATAGCTAAGGGTGCCTTTCCATAGAAGCGGTGCTGCGTGGAGTTGAGCGGAGACTTATAAAAATTTACCAATCACGTTACTCAAAATACACATCTTATCTCTAATGAGCAATTTGATTGGTAAAATTTTACAAGTCTCCGCCCAACTCCACGCAGCTCTGCTTCTGTGTAACGCACCCTTACGTTACTTAGCTTTAAAAAGCCTTTTAAAAAGCAAAAACAATAGCCACGGGTCAATTTCATTATTTAATCGTCGTGCCTCTCTAATCACTTGACATTGGCGGAATCATCGCGTTTCGAAGGCGCGAGTCCAAGGCCATTAAAAAAAAAAAGCAAAAACAATTAATTTTCTATTGTGTCTGCTTTCTGGGCCTTACGACGTTAAAGCTACTTAGTTTAAAGCTACTTGGCTTAAACTATTTAGCTTAACGCTACTTAGTTTAAAGCTTAGCTAAGCTTAGTTTAAGCGTAAGGCCCAGACAGCAGAAACAATAAAAAACAATTGTTTCATGCCTTTTAAAAGGCTTTTGGGTCTTACGATGTTAAAGCTACTTATCTTAAGGTCTTCGTTCACCACCTCCGAGTAAAGTGTCATGTAATTTGCTTGTCAATTATAGTGGGCTCGGATAAAATTGGCCCCTGGTCCGCGGCCTAGTTTAATTTAATTTTTTTTTCAATACAAATACCAGGGGCCAATTTTCTCCGAACCTATTATAATTGACAAGTAAATTACTTGACACCTTACTCGGAGGTGGTGAACGAGGCCCTAAAGCTACTTATCTTAAAATTATTTAGCTTAAAGCTACTTAGCTTTAGTACGGAGTCAGGTCAATGTATGAGATGTTATGTGAATTTATTTATTTTAACTGATCTGATGGCGCATTTGGTAGTGACCCTGCCTCATACGTCAAAGGTCATGGGTTCGATCTCCAGCTGAAGAAACATTCGTATGATGAACACATGTGTTTATTCAGTGTCTGGGTGTAAATATATATATTTAAGTAATATATTTTGTGATTCCTTTGTTGTCTGATATCTGTAACACAAGTGCTTAACCTACTTAGTACGGAGTCAGGTCAATGTATGAGATGTTGCCTACTCTTAAAAATAGTGGCAACAATAACAACTACTTCACATAAACGGGACTAAACGCGACGAAATTAAATAAGTACATTCTAGCACTTACTTCGCTTGTGTCCACGGCTGTTGTAACGCAGCCGAAACGTCAAGCAGTAAGTTCTAGAATGTACTTATTTAATTTCGTCGCGTTTAGTCCCGTTTATGTGAAGTATTAGAACAGTAACAACTTAAAAATAGAGTATCTGAAGTGTGAGGTGAAAATAATGAATGTGTAAAGGCAATAAAATGTAAGTTTTTAAAAAGGAACAGAGGATGGCCGTAAAAGAGATGGATGGATTGTGTGAAAAATAACATGGCTGAAAAGGGGGTGGATGATACGATGACGAATGACAGGGACGAATGGAAGAAGAAAATATATTGAGTCGACCTGGGAATATGGCAAGAAGATGATGATGTATCATGTACGGACAGCCGCACATCAGGTTACTACAATCTGTCAAATTTCCTCAGTTGATATTGAACCAAACACGTTTGACATAAAGGTGAGGTTCGATTGAAGAAATTTGACAGATTGTAGTAACCTGATGTGCGGCTGTCTGTACTTCCTTGTTAATAAAATATCAGAAGGCGAACTGTTGTAAACGTTAGTTCATATTGAATGAAATAAAACAATTAACTAAGTAATAGCTTTTCTTTAATTTGAAGAAATTAACTATTTGACGAATATTTCTGGCAATAAATGTTTTTAATTTTTTCAAATGCAGGCGTATCTAATATCTTTAGAATAGAATAGAATAGAATAAATCTTTATTGTTTTAACTGTGTATAAAAAGATGGTACAGTATTTTTTAGAACATGCAGTTTATCCGTTTCGGACGTACAATAATACAAATTTAGTGTTAGTTGTTAGATGTTATTAGTCGTCATTGTAATTAAAATATTCATTTAAATCATAGAAGCATTTACGCAATAGCCATTCCTTTAATTTAAAAAAAAATATGTATATAATACAGGCTGAGTATTGTATATAATACAGACCGAAGCCATTACCTATCTAAAAATATTCACATATGAACCACACAACCTTAAAGTTATTTTCTTGGAATACCTATGCTGGGCGGCGAATTATCATTTTTATCTTGAGTATTAATAATAATTTAAAAAATAATATATTTGATCATTAATAGTTACTTTTTTTTACTACGGATCAAAATATCCGCCCCTAACCCTAACATTACGCCATCTAGCGGAATTTTTCGCGATAGCCTCATTGCCTCCAACATCCTAACATCAGTTAACGATGATGGGAGGCCCCACGATGACGTCACTGAGGGACTCTTCACTGTTACTGCTCCTCACGATGTCTGCTGACTTCCAGTCGAAGTCGATGCCGGTTACTTCGACGTACCAGTCGTGGTAGTGCCCGGGGCGGACGTAGGCTGGAAGGTTAACAGTATTTTTTTTATCTTTTTTACGTGGTAGGTCGCAGCGAGCAGACAGATCACCTGATGGCAAGCGATTGCCGTCGCCCATAGACACCTGCAACACTTAAAGTCGCAAGTGCGCTGCCAACCTTTAACCCCCTTTTTTGTGGTAAGTGGCAGACGAGATCATCTGATGGTAATTAAGCGATTGCCGCCGCCCATAGATAGCCACAACATCAGCGTAGTCTCCTGGCAAGCTCTTTATGTCCAGACAGCTGCACAGCAGAGAGTACCGGAGGCCCAATCCAGGGGAGGGGGCTTTTTTTTATGTGATAGGTAACAGGCGAGCAGGCGGATCACCTGATGGTAAGCAATTGCCGCCGCCCATGGACACTTGCAACACCAGTGGAGTTACAAGTGCGCTGTTAACCTTTTATCCCTTTCCCCCCCAAGTGGACCTCCGGTACCCTCACTCACTCGGCGAAACACAGCACAGGCTGATTCACGCCGGTTTTCTGTGAGGCAGTGGTATCACTCCGGTCGAGCCTAAAAAGTCGAGCTTAAAGGAAGCATCGCACTTGTGACACCACTGGCGTTACAGGTGTCCATGGGCGGCGGTAATTGCTTACCATCAGGTGATCCGTCGGCTTGTCCACCTATCACATAAAAAGGTGCTGTTTGACAAATCTTGTAAGGTAAATGACCGCTCTTCTCACCAGACGGGTTAGGACTGTTGCAACCCCACACCGAGCCGAAGCTGACGATCCCCACCATGGTGGGTTTTCCATCCGTGTCCACCATAGTTAAGGGACCGCCACTGTCACCCTGGAAAAAATATCGAGTTACTTTGGAAGAGCGATGCTGCCTATCACAATCAATTAAGCTTAAAAGGGAGCATCGAACGCAAATATTGTCTACACTCATCATCACCAACGAACACTCGTCCACCGCTGGACATAGGTCTCCCCTAATGCACGCCACTGCTCCCGATTTTTGGCCACTCTCATCCAGCCCACAGCCAGCCTTCTACTGTCATCATCCCATCTTGTCGCAGGGCGTATCTAGGCTAAAGTTACTGAGATAAACATTGTTGTACTCTTTTATATTAAATGGGTTTGCACTTGACCTCATCTCACCAGATGGAGAGTGACAATCAGGTCTAAGATGTAGCGTGCTTTCCCAGAAGAAGCCTATTCACTCTCGACTAAAATAGTGATAGAAAGGTGCATATTTGTATAGTCCGAGGCAAGAAAGTGTAGTTATGACCTTGAGTGTGCAGAAACCAATTTAGATACAAAGTCTTCTTTTTTACAAGTGCGCAAAATAACGGTCATCGCTATACTTTCGTGCCTCCAGCTATGGTTTATGGTAAAGGCTCCCAAGGCTACGGTTCATGACGAGTGGATCTGGGAGACGATCTCTAGAGGGAGCAGAGGATATGATAGACCAATTTGGTCGCAGTGTGGGGGGGTCCCAGCGGCTCCACATTCGGCCCGCGCTCCACCATTTCATATGGTGCAAGGGAATCCTAAAGAAGGCGTACCTGGCAGGAAGATTGCGAGGTGTGGTTGTAGTACTCTGCGCAGAGCGTCTGCTCCCGGATGATGTCGAAGTGGTCGTACCACTCCAGGCACTCCTCGTTCGTGATCCCGCGCAGGTGCACCCACAGGAGGACCTCGGAGTTGGTGCCACCTGGCGGACAAACGTGGGGATGAAGTTCACGTAAAATGAATGAATAAATAAGATGCGCCAGACCAGTGTTTCCCAAACTTTGTTATGTCATGGCCCGTTAATTTTCACACTGACCCTTCGTGACCCACTAAGTACCTGCTTTCAAACTCAAGCTGGCATTTAGTCACTATCTTGTTAGTGCGAAGTATGCAGCTGTTTCATATTTTTTACTAAATAATCCAAGTTAGGTATTAGGTACTCATGTTTTAAAATAAGGCGAAAATGTCGCGACCCGGTTATTTCATTTTGGTGACCCGGCACCGGGTCGCGACCCGGCTATTGGGAATCGCTGCGCCAGACAATCACACCAATCAACCTGATCTCAAACTAGGGCAACCCCTGTAATGAATACCTACCAGATGACGTCAATTAAATGGGGGCGTCAACCCAGAATATCAGACAGAAATGGGGAAAAGCAACTTTTAAAATACCGGAAGTCCCCTTTCCAAAAGAACGGCAACTCATCAGGGACCCCTATCTCGTAGGTATTCATGGGCAGCGGTGATTATTTACCATCAGGTCATCCGCTTGCTCATTTGTCGCATCTAGTATATAAAAAAATTGTTTACAGTTTTCTTCCTCATTGAGACAACATTACATCCCATCAAAAACAATACTTGTCAAAAAAACCAAGTCTCGCAACTACCGTAAAAAGTGGTGAGATCTGTGTTTTGCCAAGTCGGTTATTCATTTATTGACTTGTGAATATCTCACTAGTAGTGCATTAAATTGATTCGGTTGTTTATTGATACTTGGACAGATACATCTACGTAGTACATTTGAAGCATTTCCATTAGTTTTACTAGTCTTGCTCGGGGGTCGCCGCTAGGAAGGAACACATAAAGGTTTTCCCCTGTATTTATTAGGTAACCAGTCTTTTTCATCGACATAGGTAATATAATGGGATGGTTTGATATTTGTCATGGTCTCACCATTCCAAGGATCGTCGGTGAGCCCGTACCCGCTGACGGTCATCCTCACGCCGGTGTAGTCCAGGTTCTTCTGCTCGCTGTTCTGCAGGCGGCAGGGCTGGATGTAGCCTGCATGGAGAGAGTTAAACAGGTTGTATCTGCTGACATTTACATCCCTTTAACCACGTGTTATCTGTATATTTTTTTTTTTTTATGAGATAGGGGGCAGACGAACAGACGGTTCACCTGATGGTAAGTGATTACCGCCGCCCATGGACACCCGCAACACCAGAGGAGTCGCAAATGCGCTGCCGACCGAACACCCCCATCTCCCTTTAATCGAAACGTAGCCACCTAGAAGGCTCAAAAAGAAGGCTCAAAGACACGCAATGGCAAGCTCGGAATCTCCTTGCAAATCGTATCAGAAATAATGAGATTTGCAGAAGATCTAAGGTCGCAGTAGCCCAAAGAATTGCGTGGCTCAAGTGGCAATGGGCAGTGCACATTGCGAGGAGAACATGACAGACGACCGTTGGGGTAGAATGATCATTGAGTGGAGGCCGCAGCAGTGTCAGGCCCCCCACAAGGTGGACCGACGATCTAGTGAAGGTCGTGGGAGTCTCTTGGATGCGGGTGCCATTGGAATTTGGAGTTTTCATACATTTGTCCATACAATTACAGGGGGGCGGCAGCTGCTCTCTCCTGTGCGGCAGTTGCTCTTCTTACTCGAACCAGGCCTGCCCCACTCCGCAGTACACTCTCCCATTGTATCGAACTTGCAAGTACATGCGGCGGCCACTACGGAGGGGCTAGGTATTAGTAGGAAATCACGAGCGAACGGCGACGCATGCGCGATAGTTGTTTGCGATAGAAAGAGAACGTACTTCTAGGTATGAATAATTGGTGTTGAACGTTGGACAGTCGGAATTTCAACTTTATGTTACGGTAGCCTGAGTCTTTATTTTCTACTAGCGGCCGCCCGCGACTTCGTCCGCGTGGAAAAGTAATTCAAATTTTTCTCGCCGTAAAAACCATCCTTGAACTTCAACGAACATTTAAAAAAAAGATTTGGCCAAATTGGTCCAGGCGTTGTTGAGTTATGCGCTAACCAACACATTTTGCGATTCATTTTATATTATAGAAAATAAACGGTTTTTAGGAGTGGGCTTTCTGTACTTGTACTATTAAGTATAGTGCTCTGACTGCATATACTCACGTCCATAAGGAATGTGTTGGTCCACCCCCAGCAGCGCGATGTCGTCGGTCTGCGCCCCCCCCCAGGTCTCCACGTACCGCGGGTGGATGTACTTCCTCGTAGTTTCCACCAGGAACTCTGGCCTCGTCAGGTTGGTCAGCCCGAAGCGCACGACGAAGGTGAAGCGGCTGGGAAAGTATTGAAGCATAGACGTAGCCAGAAAATAATACTGACTAAACTTCATTTCTTTATTCATGAGAATAGAACAATATAGTCCGAGGCAAGAAAGTCTTTATGATCTTGAGTGCGCAGAAACCAATTTTGATAGAAGTCTTCTTTTTTACAAGTGCGCAAAATAACGGTCATCGCTATACTTTCGTGCCTCCAGCTATACCTACCTATTCTTTTTCTACTATTTACAATGACGGCCTTGATGGCGCAGTGGCTTAGGTGTTCGTCCGAAGCGCGAAAGGTCGAAGTTCGATTCCCGGTCAAGTAAATTTAGGAAACTACATTATCTAAGTTTTCTAAGGGTTTGGGTGTTCTGGGTTGACGCCCCCAGTTAATTATCGTCATCTGGTAACTCATAGTACAGGATTGTTCTAGTTTGAAACCAGATTGATATATTAGGTCTGCAGTCATCAGTCATCAAAATATTGGCTCGTTTTTAGGTGTCAGGGCATATCTGGGTGATTTTCCCAAGCACTTTTTTTTAGCGGCGAAGCTGAAAATCGATGTATCGAGAGCTACTAGTAACAGTTTTTATTTTTTTGGTAAATATTTGAACTATTATTTATGACGTGTCATCAGCGTTTTAGCCTTTAGATATGTATTTATTAGTTTAAAAAATGTTGGAAGACCTAAATTCTAATTACGGTGGACTGTCCGAATTGCATTAGTTTACAATAAAAGTGTTATTGTAAGTTTTTGATGAATAATTGTAACTTTAAAATAATGTACACTTAAAATACAATAGACGAGACTTCAAATTAATCAAACAGAATTATTTAAATATTAATAATTGGAATTTTATATCGATCTCAAAAATGTCCCGCGGAAAATAGCAATAACGGTGGCGCGTTTTGAATCCTTCTTTACTTGTCACGATGTGCTTTGGGAGACACGAGCTCTGCTTCCTCCTACCGCTCAGTGTGTCCCCATGATCGGGATTAAAGGACATGCGGCGCGCTGTCATCGTTTTCCCGCCAAACAAGTAAGTACTAGTTGCGGTGGCGCAGGAGAACGTTTTTCATCAATACCGGTGGCATGTATTTTGAGCTGTCTTTTCTCCTTTACATGAAATCCAGTTTTATAGCTTATTGAGATTAAGTTAACTGTCATATTTATAGACTGTAAGTTAGTGGTGGGATAATATATTTTTTTATAATACCAATTTTGTTACTGTTTCTAAGTCCGGTGGTGCAATCCCGGTGGCTCCGGTGGCGAAATATAGCGCCACCGTAATTGTACAGTGCCACTGAAATTGATTTTCTACTAATTACAGTACATTTCTGGACTCTTTCCACACCCTTTGTGCCGATGAGCAACGGCGAAGAACTTGTCACTCCACATCTCATTTCCTGGGTCTGGGATGTTTATCTTCAGACCCATTTCCCGAGCTTCTCGTCGAAGGTCGTCCAGTTTGGCCTGCATGTCAGCTCGTGTGTGGCTCAACAGGCAAAGGTCATCGGCATAGTCCAAATCTTCCAATACGTTGGACAGTCCCCACTCTATGCCTCAGCGTTTGTTCTAGGTTTAATGCATAATGCCATCCAGAGCGACAAATAAGAGGAGAGGCGAGAGGAGACACCCCTGACATACCTCCGGATCAACTGGTACGTCCTCCGAGACGAGGCCTTCATGCGTCTCGACTCGACTCTACAGGAATAGTTCCAGTAGATGGCCTTGATTATGTTGGTGATCTTCTCGGAAACTCCGATTTCACGAGCCACCAGATAACGTTTCATTTTAGATAGCGTTTCAAAGACTTTTTCGAAATCCACAAAGGTCACATACATTTCCCTTCTGATGCCTGTTTGAAGATTATTCGCAAGGTGTTGATCTGGTCAGTACACGATCGGTTGGGTCGAAAGCCAACCTGCTCTTTGCGAAGAAGAGCTTCGACGGCCCTCGATACGATAGTCTGTCTAGGATGATCCAAGAGAGCTCTTCAAAAGGAATTGAGAGCAAGGTGATGCCTCTCCTGTTGCCACATTCACTAAGGTGTCCCTTCTTGGGTACGGTGGTGAGAAATCCTTTTTTTTCTCTAATCCTTGGGCACCTCTTCGGCCAGCCAGCTGTTCTTCAAGAGGGGATTCAGCACGTTCGCAGCGGTCCAGACATCAGCTTTTAGCATTTCCGCTGTGATGAGGTCCACTCCTAGGGCTTTCCCGTTTTTCGGGTATTGGATGGCCTTCAATACTTTTCCTCCTGTAGGGGGAGACAACATCAATGTTGCCTTATATATCTCCCTGAGATTACTGGCATTGTCAGTGCGTTAAGCTCGTTCGGCAATACTGTCAGCCCACAATCGGCGATCACGACGGGTACTGCGGTAAATTTTTCTGCGAATCTGTCGGTATTGGAGGTTGTTGAGTTTTGGATGGAGAGAGAGTTGAAGATGGAGTTCCCGTCTTGTCTCAATCAGGTTCCAGGTTTTCTGAGACATACAGTCTTCGCGTGTATGTGTTTTGTGTCCAAGGACGGCGGAGTTAGTCTCTGTATGGGCCATTTTGATATGGTTCCACTCCGCGTTGACAGAAAGTGTAGAGACATTTTCGAGGGCGGAAAAGCGATTTCGCAGTTTTAGCCCAAAGGCGTCGGCCAGGTCGATTATCTTGCGAGCTTTGCTGTTGAATCGGGCCGTGATGATTCGCTCTGAGATGGGTTTCCAGTCCAGTAGGCTCTTCGTCGCAACGTGAGAAAAGAGGAATCCTACGCCGTTTTCACGTACCTACGCCTTCTTCATCCTCCTTCCCAGATTAAAAAAAAGTAAGGCCCCTGGACGTTCCCAGTTCTCCGAATCCATTCCTACGCACTTGCTGTGGACGAGTATTTGCAGCTTGTATCTAAGCATTTCTGCTTCCACTTAGGCTAGTCGGCTATCCTCGCCGAGTGTTCGCACATTCCAACATGCTATTCGTGACCGTATTTTCATGCCAAAGGTCGTTGTAGCTTTATCGGTCCGGTTTTGTACTTCTTCAGTTTCTTCAGCTGGGTTCAGGTAAGCCAGTGATTAATCCACTATACCCTAGCAAGCTAGTAGGGCTGCCACCTTGGAGCCTGCAAGCGTGCTCGGTTTTGTTTCGGGTTTCCTTTCTTGTGAGTTTGGTTCGGTTTGGAGGCGCAGAAGACTCGCCTTTCGACCTGAGCTCAGCTGCACCTCAAGGTGGCGGCCGTGTGGTTGAACGGTTCCAGGAGGAACGACGGTGACGTGAGGTGACTTGGACTGGCTAGGGCTCTGCTTAAACTTGGTGTTCCGCCACTAGCACTGCAGATGGTTTCTTAGCACTTTATTGGCAATGCCGTTCTCACTTACTAACAGTAATTCCCACTAAGACCATACCCTGATTCCCCCCCCCCCCCCCTTACGACTATTGCTATGCAACAACTTAAAAACTGATCATATTCTACACGACTATTACCTTTATTAAAAAGTCATACAGGTTACATTAATTAACATCAACTAATGTGTACCTATATTAACGTGATTGCAATACAGCTACATGTCATATATTATATCTAATTAAACTCAGGTTCTTAATAATTTAATTCAAATAAATGACAATAAACAATAAAATTGTTTATTTATTATAATTTCGCTGGCTTAAAATAATCGCGGTGGTAGGGATTAAATTACGGTGGCTCAAATACAATTACGGTGGCTTGTAAAAATTTCAAATTGAAATATCTCTAAAAATAATTATAATATTTTTATGCCTCCTATATTTTTGAATACTACAATGTTTATTCTATTATGTGCCTCCCATAAAATGTATGTAAAGTGGTTTTAAAAATTCGCCACCGTAATTAGGCAAAAATGGAGTTTGTTGAAATTCACCCATCTAACGGTTCAAATCTTTTTTTACAAGCACCTAGCTTGTAAAAACTCTGATTGGCCCCCCTCTGGCCCAGAACCTGGGTACGCCAATGAATACAGGTAGGTATAGTCTGATTCATAATCATGTAAACTGACAGATGAAAATTACAAGTTTCTATGCATTTTGACATTTTACATGTGTCAAATTGAGTGATAATGTATGGGGATGACACATTGACATCTGTCAGTTTACTTTAATACATGATTATGAATCAGAGTATAGGTATGCTTATTCTCATTACTGGACTATTTATGCGGACTCACTTGGCAAGGCAGTGGGCAGCCGTGATGACCCAATTATGGTGGATGATGGAACCCCCACAAGCGAAGACGGTGCCAAAGCCATCCACCATCCGGAGGCTGATCTGGTGAGGAATCTGACCGTCCTTAGCTTCCCAGCCGCCCACGATCCTGGCTGAGGAACATAACCTGTTTATTATCAACTTAGTGACCCGCCCTCATTTCGTTTCGGAACATTAGTTCCACCCCGTGCTAAAAGATGGCGTTAGGCGTAGAATGCATCGCGCTAGTGTTTTGTTTTTTCGATTAGTAAGTATATAACGTTTTTCGATGTCTGTAAAATTTACCTCTTTATAAATACTATGGATATGGACTATTATAAATTATAGAAGACTATAGGAGATATGGAAGATAGAAGAAGTTATAGATTAACATAATAAGAAGAAACGTACGTCGTGTAAGAATTTATCACATCGCCTGCGCTCCGAGATGTTGTTAATTTGATCATAATTTAGATGGATGTTTATTCCACCACAGTTCCTCTTTCCTCGTCACTTTTTACCGCTCACAGCGAAACTGTGGAACCAACTGCCAACGAATGTGTTACCGAGCAGATACGACCTAATATGATCTTCAAGAAAAGGCCTTATTCCTTCCTTAAGAGCCGGCAACGCATTTGTGATGCGTCAGGTGTTGCAGATGTCCATATGAGCGGCGGTGACCACTTACCATCAGGTGAGCCGTCTGCTCGGTTGTTAGTTATAATGTAAAAAATAATAAGTAATCTGAAAACTTACCCCCTTTTCGAATATCCTCCATATAGGCTGGGATTCCCCCACCGCGACGTATGGGTTCTAGCGCCTGAAATTATAAAGAGAAATGCACCTTTACGACCTGCCAGGCTGCGACATTTTTTTCATAAAAGATGTCACTAGTGGTCGTTTTTTTTTTGTTGATTCTGGGGAATGCTGCTGACCCGAAGTGGGCCAACGTAGTCTTGCGACTCCTTTTGCATTACCTACCCTGCCGGGGGGGCAGGCGGGTTATGTCGGGCTCTCCTCCGGGTGGGACCGGAGGCATACCGACTAAACCCCAGCGACGCTCCCTCATCGCCAGAGTGGGGAGGAGACATGAGTACGGAAGAACCTTACTTCATGTCCCTCCCCAGACCGCTAGTGGCCTGCCCTAGCTACTTATAGTACCAAGAGGTAGCGTTGGGAGTCGATTAGGTACCTTAACGTAACGTGGAGTATGACATTAGTTACATATAACTTTTGTATGAATCGTGTAGAAGATAGAAGAAGAATTTTACGATCGTGAACTAGCAAAGCTTGGCATGAATGGGCCCGCTCGACTGAAATGATAACACGGCCTCTCAGGAAAGCGGCGTGTAGGTAACAGTGCTTACATTGTTTGGTAAAAACAAGTACTGACCTACCCGGGGGGAAGGGGTGTTTAAATTAACCTACTTACCCAAGTCAAACCAAACAGCATTAGCACACCCAACAAATAAGGCACGGCTGCCATCTTGAGACTCAAAGGATAAACTGTCTCTTTGCCTATTGTATATAATCATAATTAAGAAATTTGATTTATATCGCTAATGATGATTAATTCTCATCAAAGCTGTTATCTTGTCACAGATTAGCTGAATATATTGCAGGGGTTTTCCAGTTATTTTTATTAATTTTCTTTTTTAAGTGACAGGTGGCAGACAAACAGAATAAGTAAGTGGTATAAGCGATTGCCGCCGCCCATGGACACCTGTTCGATGCAAAGTGTCGCCATAAAATCGGGTATAATATATAGGGTGTCGTCATCATCATCATTTCAGCCATAGACGTCTACTGCTGGGCATAGGCCTCCCCTAATGTTGTCCACACAGATCGGTCCTGCGCCACCCGCATCCAAGGAGCTCCCGGGACTTTTACAAGATCGTCGGTCCACCTTGTTGGGGGCAAGGGATGCGACTTCCTGTACGCGACCTCCACTCAAGGACCTTTCCACCCTAACGGCCGTCTCTTCTCCTCGCAATGTGCCCTGCCCATTGCCACGCAATTCTTTGGGCTATATCAGCGACATAGTCTACAGCCGTGGTCGACAAACTGCGGCCCGCGAGCTGCATGCGGCGTTAGTCGTGCGGCCCGCGGTAAAGTAGATTACTTTAATTAATAGCCTGACCTGACTTCTTCTCATACCTGTACTTCTCATATAATGCGGCCCGGACCTTAGTGCTCACATTGTTGTGTGGCTCTTGAGCAGTAAAGTGTGACGACCGATGGTCTACAGGATGTATCTGTGAACATTTACATCCCATTACGTGTTCCACCTACCATTCTGAACAACATATTTTGTTCTTATGACTTTTGGAAATTCATCGAACAATTTTTCGACTCCCCATACCTACATAGTCACACAACCGACTTTGTATGGAAAGTTGACTTGAGATTTTTTTATCCGATTTTTCAAAAGTCATGAAACAAAATGTTGTTTTGAATGATGATACTTAATAAGAGGTGGTTAAAAGGATGTATGTGTTAACAGATACAAAGGAACTGTATATAAGTAGTTTAGTACTTACTAATTAAGTAGTAGTGCCCTAATTCCAGGTTCTGGGCTAGAGGGAGACAGTTCTGATTTTTACAAGCTAACTAGCTACTATAAGTTTTGTTATTTTAAACTTCCTGTTTAAGTACCTATACAGGGTGTATCTGTGAACATTTACATCCCTTTAACCACGTGTTCTATCAACCATTCTGAACAACATTTGTTGAACAACTTTTCTAAATTCTTCGAAAAAATTTCCACTCCCCATACAAAATGACCAAGTCACGTGACCGGCTTTGTATGGAAAGATGAAAATTTTTTATGCGATTTTTCCAAAGTCATAGAACAAAATTTGTTTAGAATGGTTGGTAGAACACGTGGTTAAATTGGTTAAAGGGATGTAAATGTTCACAGATACACCCTGTATATCAGGGGAGGGGGGGGGGGGGGTGTAGAGGGTACAGGATAGAGAGTGGCAAAATCATCTTCCGCCCCGGGCGATCGACAACCCCGCTACGCCACTACTGAGCCATATACTGAGGTAATATAAAAAAAAATCTCAATTTGCCGCCCCCCTGGACGTGCCGCCCGCGCGCGCCGCATGCGTTGCACGCCCGCTTGCGTCGGCCCTTCTCGTCTGCCGTTATTAGAAATAGTGGCCCGCCCTCACTTTGCTTCGGGACCGTAATTCAGAAACGAACTAATAGATGGCGCTGCGCTAAATTACATCGCACAAGCGTTTCGTGTTTTCGGTTTACCTATAAGCCTTGTCTTTACCTATAGAAGTTATCTCTCTCTTTATAAATAGTATAGATAGAAGAAGATAGAAGATATAGAACATAGAAGATAAATTGTAGGTTGGTAGGTACAGTGGTACTCTGTGGGTAGGTAATCAAATCAATTTAATTTTTATACAATAATTTAATGTGTTTAAACAATAAAAAGAGTGCGTTTACTTCATTTCTTTCACGCTATATCTTGAAGAAAGCTAAAAAACCATTTAGTTTCCCACAATTACGGGCGATAGCTTAATGGCCTCCTCACTGTCTTGGCCATTTCCGTCGCTTTCTTCATCAGGATCCTCACGTTTCCAGTCGAAGTTGATGCCCGTCACCTCCACGTACCAATCATGGTAGTGCCCGGGGCGGACGTAGGCTGGAAAGTAAATAAAATAAATAAATAAATAGACACAACATCTCTTACATTGACCTGACTTCGTACTAAGTAGCTTAAGCACTTGTGTCAGATATCAGAGAACAAGGATCACAAATATAATACTTAATTACATATTTAAAACATCCCAGACACTGAACAAACACAGTGTTCCTCACACGAATGTTAGTCCAGAGTGGGGATCGAAGTATCGAACCCACGACCTTTGGTGTATGAGGCAGGCAGTTAAGAAAAGAAGATGCAAAGAGATGAAGATGATGAGCCGAGGGAGAGCCTCGCTTCGGCATGAATGGGCCGCCTCGACCGGAGTGATACCACGGCCTCACAGAATATCGGCGTGAAGCAGCGCCTGTGCTTTGTTTCGCCGAGTGACTTAGGGTACAGGCCCAATTGGGTTAATGGTTGGCAGCGCACTAGTGACTCTACTGGTGTTGCAGGTGTCTATGGGCGGTGGTAATCGCTTACCATCAGGTGATCTGTGTGCTCGTCAGCCACCTATACTTAACATAAAAAAATGAGGTGTTGATGCACTTAGTATCTAGGACTGTAGAAGGGCGCCTGTTCGAGCAATGATGAAAATCACGAATAAAATGGATAGGCGGTGACTCGCAAGCACTCTGGATTACTTATTATTATTTATAGAAGTTCTTATTTTGAACATTGACTTTTAATGACACAACTAACCAGATGGGAAAGGACTGTTGCACCCGGCGCTGGAGCCGAAGCTGACGATCCCCACCATGGTGGGCTTGCCGTCTGTGTCCACGATGGTCAGGGGGCCGCCACTGTCGCCCTGCAAGAATGGATGAAACAGGTTCCTTTAAAAACCTCTCCAGTGCGTCCTTTGAACGTTGGCGATCTTCTCACACTAGTGTCCTTTCAGCGTTGGCAACGCTCAAAGGACGCTAGTGTGGGGAGGTCACCGGCAAAACGCCCACATTAAAAGGACACTACTTAGTGTGGGTTCATAACTCAATATTGATTTAAGGGGTTTCGTCAGCACCTATTTTTAAGTTGATTCTGCTCTCCAGCAGACTATCTTATCATCTTGTTAGACTATCGTATCATCTGAAGAAAAATTGATGAGACTGTCAGCTCATGATGAATCGAGCACTTACAAAAATTCGGTTCGTTTAATTGGCCATACAGTATGTTGAAGGTTGTAAGTTCCAGAACCCTTCCATGGATTTCATAAGTGCATTATTTATTGGAGGGCTGGCTGCTGTGGGCTGGATGAGAGTGGCCGAAAATCGGGAGCGGTGGCGTGCATTAGGGGAGACCTATGTCCAGCAGTGGATTATTTGCTTAGTTCACATCGGTACCTGACAAGCGGACTGGGCGGTGTTGTTGTAGTACTCGGCACAGATGGTCTGCTGCTGGATGATACCACTGGGGAACCAGCGGTGGCACTCGGCGTTACTGATGCCTCGAAGGTGCACCCAGAGGAGGATCTCTGAGCTGGTTCCACCTGGAAACGTTCAACGCACAGTTTTCACTGCCTTTAGATATAGCATAACATTAATGATGTAACTACCAAATGTAGTTACCGATTTAATGTGTATGTGCCGAATGGCAGCCAAGATTGGGGTGACGTCCATGATAAGGGTTGGCAGTGTTACAGGTGTCGTCGCGCAGGCTCAGTCGCTTGATCATAGTGACGGCTAAAGGTTTCTTGGCTGCAGCGGGGGTGAATTGAGTCCCATGGGGAAAGAGTAGCTGAGATGATAAGAAATCTACAGAGGAAGCTAAGGCTACTGATTGTCGGCCTGGTTTTGCTGTTAAAGAACTGATTGATGATGTAAGTTAAGCTCACTGCAGTCAAGCAGGCTCTCTGGCATCATAGTGAGAGAAATGAGACCCATGGGGGATAGAGTAGGTAAGAAAAATCTGAGGAAGCCAGGTTACTGAGGATTGGCCTGTTTTGCTGTTCATGCGTTCATGTGTTCATGTTCATTGCGGTGGAACTGCAGATGATGTCAGTTAAGCTCACCGTTCCACGTGTCATCGGTGAGGCCGTAGCCGCTGACCGTCAGCCTGTCTCCGGTGTAGTCCACGTTCTTGTCAGCGCTGTTCTGCAGGCGGCAGGGCTGGATGTAGCCTGAAACGTGCAAGATATATCAGAGTAGAATGAGGATATCGTCATTTATTCCAACGGCCACCACACACATTAGGTTTTTTTCGGGGTCCGTTTTCAGATGTGAAGAGGGGGGACTTCGGTCATACCGGCTACGACATGAGGGGATATTAGTGTAGGCCTCAGCGGTCTCGGTCATATTATAATTGATATGACCGAGACCGCCGTTGGTGCCCCCGTCGTAGGGAAGGGTACCAGAGCGTCCCGGTTATATCAACTAGGTGTACAGCAGGGCTGCAATGGGGGGCTCGCCGTTCTCCATTTGGTGATGATGAGATTGGAACTAACTCTACATCCAAGAACCACAAATAAGCTCAATAGCTTAGAATGAATAGAATGTAGCTGCAAGAAGTATCGAAAAGTTGTTTACGCAAAGCTGGCAGAATAACTGAACTGTATGCGAGTAGTCAAGGTACATTTAGAAAGGCTAACAGTGATGAACAATGTTTTTTAAATTGAGGACAATCAAGATGACTTCACTCCGCTTGATGGTAAGCGGCCGTGAGATCCAAATACCTATGAGGTTGACAGGCACAAAAGACTAAGTACTAAGTAGAGGTGGGCGTTGTATGAACGAACCGTTTACCTAAACTGTTTTTTGTACGTGAACGATTCAACTAGTTTATAGTTCACAGATAAACTAGTTTATTCGTCGACTGGTTGACGAGTCCGTTGTCGTGTCGCGAGCGTCTGGCCGTTCGTTCACGTTCACTAATCGTTTATGTGATGAAGTAGTCTTTTCGACGACGACGTAAACTAGTCGAAAATTAGACTGTTTTTTAAACTAGTTTATCGTCGACGGTAAACGGTCTCGTTGCGTCGACTGTAAAATCGTCGACGACCCACCACTACTAAGTACCAATTGTGCCTGTCATCCTCACCCTGAAGGCCGGCTGAGATGCCGTTTCCCCGCCTAAAAAACCCAGGATTGTAATGATGATGATGACTCACGTCCATACGGGATATCCTGGTAGATCTTGACGAGGGCGATGTCGTCAGTCTGCACGCCGGCCTGGGCCTCGATGTACTTCGGGTGGATGTACATGGTGTTGCTCTCCACGATCAGGCCTGGTCTGGTCAGGTTGGTCAGCCCGAAGCGGACGACGAAGGTGAAGCGGCTGCGAGAGTTGAAGATCTAAGATTAATGTATGTATGTAAGATTAACGATTGTTTGGCATCCGCAGAATACCAGTGGCTTCGCGTGGCACTGTGTGACACGGGAAGTCGTATACTGAGCGGATACCATTTTGGTTCCATTTATATTTTATTACGTTTAAATGTTGATTTTTTTTGTGTTAAATTTTATTTTTTTGGTAACTAAATAAACAGTTCTTCTTTCTTTTTTTTCTAATGAAACGCAAGAAGATAAAAAGTTCATAAAGTTAGCACGCGTAGCCAAGCTGAAGTAGCAGTGGGCTGGTCATATAGCTAGAAAGGACTCTTGGTTCAGAACGTTCCTGGAATAGAGATCAGGAGGCCAATTCTCGGTTTTTGCCTTCTATATTGAGTCGACTTCATGGAACGCATAGACCAATAGGAGAACAAGATGTGGAATGTCGACTGTAATCTGTATTCTACTATAGATTGTACGTTCCATGAAGTCGATTCGACATAGAAGGTGAAAACCGAGAATTGGCCTCCAGGATCGAAATCGAAAGACCACAATGTGCCTTTCATAGCTCTGTGGTCTTTCGTTTTCTCAAAATACGAGATCTTAGTTGAGAAAATTAGAGGAGTCCTATTACCAACTTCGTAGAGAGTGGGCTAAAAATTATGATGATGAAGTTAGCAGACAAAAGGCGGGATTAGAACGCTGATGACTTTTTGCTGATGAAAAGCTTCCGTCATAACCCCGACCACGGACGTATATACATATAGCTTTGACAAGGGGGGTGTCCCACATTGCAAAACAATTACGAATCACCCCCAAGTGGTCGGATTTAACAATTTCCCTAATTGTAATAAGTAATACTTTATAATGCGGCTCTCCCGAAGTACAATTCAAGAACCAGCTGGACCCAGCGTGCGTTATAACATGTATCTACGTATTCTTAAAGAACGTGAGGTTGATTTGTTGATTTCCCGTCCCAGGGCTATCTACAATTTGCTACCCCGCACTAACCTTGCCGACCCCTTAATTAAGTCGCCCTTGGCTATAGCCGATTCAACCTTATGTCAAACCAGCCCTCAATGGGGGGGGGGGTTCCGGACCCCCTGGAACCCCCCCCCCCCCTTATATACGTCCATGACCCCGACCATCTGTAAAAGAACTGGTACCTAGAAGTTGTATCTACTGATGGTATAGAAGAAAGAATACAAAGCCTTACTTAGCAGTGCAGTGGGCAGCCGTGATGACCCAGTTGTGATGGATGATGGAGCCTCCACAGGAGAACACGGTGCCGACGCCGCTCACCATCCGCATGCTGATCTGGTGGGGGATCTGCCCGTCCTGGGCCTGCCAGCCCGCCACGATCCTGCTGGCTGTAAAACAAAGTTATGAAAATTGACGGCCTCGATGGTGCAGTGGCCAAGGTGTTCGCCCGAAGCGCGAAAAGTCTCGGTCGATTCCCCGTCAAGTCAATTTAGGAAAGACATTTTCTAAATTTTCTTGGGTCTGGGTATTCTGGGTTGACACCTCCAGTTAATTATCGTCACCTGGTACTCATAGTACAGGAATTGCCCTAGTTTGAGGCCAGGTTGATTGGTGTGATTGTCTGGCGCATTTATATATTAATTATCCACAAAGATGATGATGTACTCTTACTCTTAATCGTGCTTCCTATTATTAAAAACTAGCTTTTACCCGCGGCTTCGCTCGCGTTAAATTTGGGGTAGCACGGAGGGGCAAAGAGTAGCCTATGTTACTCTCCACCCCTTTAACTACCACTAAAAAAATCACGTCAATTCGTCGCTCCATTTTGCCTGGAAAGAAAGACAAACATACCAGACACACTTTCCCATTTATAAATTAGTAATATAAGGGTAGTAGCGATGACTTAGTTTGCGTTTCTGCCTTTGCCCTGCTGTGGGACATTATTAAAGGCTGATACTTTATACCTACCTCCTAATTGTGGGAGAGCCATGCTTCGGCATGAATGGGCCGGCTCGACCGGAGTGATACCACTGCCTCACAGAAAACCAGCGTGGAGCAGATCCTGTGTGTTTCGCTGAGTGAGTGAGGGTACCGGAGGCCCATCAGGGGGGAAGGGGATAAAAGGTTAGCAGCGCACTTGTTGCATGTGTTCATGGGCGGCGGCAATTGCTTACCATCAGGTGATCCGCCTGCTCGTCTGCTACCTATCACATGAAAAAAAAAACCATAAATATCTACGAAGAAAATTTAGTCAATTACAAAATATCCTGGCTGTCGATGATTCGATTTTTTGCTATGATCGTATGAAGAATTTTTCATTTATTTATTTTTAATTTTCTTTGCATACTTACATCCCATGCGGAGTTGCTCGGGGGTGGCAGGGGCCACATCACGGAGTGGGTTCAGCGCCTGAAATCGAAACGTTTATTAGGGTGTTTTCTATCAATTCGTGCAAAACACGTGTCCGTAACTTTTTTGGCGAATCTAAACAACCTAGGAGCCACAAAAATATTTTTTATCGATAAGTATCTTACTTACCTATTACTGCCACGTTGAAGTGATATTATTCATGAGGAGTAACAGACTGAAAAAAATATTTTAGTGGCTGAAAATTCATTACCTTCAGTGTCTTTTTTGCGATGAGAGAGAAACAATAATTATTTTAAAATAAAGTACAGGATAGTCTGGCGTATTGTTATTTTAGGTAAATCATGTATCTAATAAGGGATTGTATTATGAATTTAAAAGTTGTATATTGTTATAATTTAAGTACACTGTGACAAAAACAATTTGTCGCAATTTTTTTTTCATTTCCTTCAGCACGGCTTGAAATATCGAAAATCATTACGTAATACGCATTTTAACTGGATGAAACACCCCCTCCCACCTTCTCACTTGCCAGTCAGTCGGGCCAGCAGCAACGAACGTCCTCCTACGGGCGGTAGTTTTTTGGGCGACTCGAAAAAATATCGCCGAATTCGTGCTTCAACCAAATTCAAATCATTACCGACGACGGATTCTTAAAATAAGTAGGTGTGTTTTTTTTATTCTTTTGGTCCTATTGCATCCGTAATGTGTATGTTACAACCATTATTTATTATTATGCACGGTGATCGATTAATTGCTGTCTAAAATCAAAAATAGTTTAAAAAAATCATTTCCCTCACTTTCATTACCCTCAGATTACCTTCAGAAATTAACGTGACGGTAATGAAACTTAATGAAGGTAATGAAACTTAAATGTAGGTAATGAATTTTATAAGTTTTTCTTTGCGATATTATCCTTAATACGTATATTTATGATTTGTGCTATAACACTTGAACTAACAGTTCACGTATTGAGGTCATTTTATTGCAGCACCATCAATAGGATCATTGTAATCACTACTAAATATAGTACCACAATTTTCATTACCATCAGCCAGTACAGAAATTTCATCGGTCGATATCTACGTACATAATGCGTATAATTATATTTTAACCTACATAAATAGTTTTCTGTTTTTGATACCGATTCATAAAAAAAAATCATAAAAAGGAATTAATTTTTTTCTCTCAAATCTGCCCGTTTTGCACGAAATGAGAGAATCTACCATTACCTACATTGTATTGTTAGGTTTAATGTTTCGGCTACGTTGCAGCATTCGTGGTCACAAGCGGACTAGCGGCGCATGGCGCGTCAGAAAATATTTTATCAAGTATTGCTATTTATAAACAGGTAAAATTTATAGAAAATATTAAGAAAGTATAGGTAAGTGAACCGAAAAGCAAAACACTTGCGCGATCTAATGGACGAATAGTGTCATCTGTTGGATCGTCTTGATTCTTATGTCTCAAAACGGAGTAGATTTTAATATGCTCGAATCGATTGGTGGAATACTTTAGACTCCCATGCAATAGAAGCCCAGTAAAAAAAGTACCTAAGGGAATATTTATCTTAACAGATCAAACTGGTCGCAGTGATACTGGTCTTAATAGGACCTGCGAAGCCGCCCGCTGAAAAACAGGGAAGAGAGAGTGCCCTCATGTTTCGATGGTCATATATGGATATTAATTCCTATAAAAATACTCACCCCCGCCAAACCAACGACCAAAAGGGCCCCAAACAGGTAATATGCCGCCGCCATTTTCCTATCAACTGACCCAACAGCTAAAACAGTAGTTTATTCAACATTATCGCTAATTATAATCTGATATAATAATATCAATAAGTTAATGATGATGAATTAAATTTGATTATCGTGGTAAGTCTAATCCTCAAAAAAACGTTTTCAAAAATGGCTTTTTAGGATTCCGTCAGAACTGTCGTAAGAGGCGACTAACCGGCCTTCGGAGTACGTGAACATGACCCACTCACCCAGTCCTTGCTCAGTGTCACGAATCCTACTGGGTCTCCTGGTGCAACTAGAAGGGCTGCATTGCACCTCCTTATTGTAATAAGCGATCTAAGAATATTTGCGAAACAAAATTCGTACCAGCTAACTGCGCGCCACGAGATAATTTTGTCGACACTCGATTGTGTCGCGCAAGTTGCTTCTCGCTCATCCGACTGGGCGATGAGCGGGATAGAAGGATGCGCTCTCGCGAACGAGAGTCGACAAAAATTTTTGTCGCGTACGCATGTTAGGCCTACTGATCACTGATCAACTTCAGAAATTAATACTTATAGTGTCCCTATGTACTTACTAATGAATCGCGCAGTCCTACTTATCATGATACCGGTCGATTCATACAGTTCTGACGCATTTTAGTGATTTTAACCGGTCCGTGATCTATGAGTCCTAAGTTCGATTCTCGTGTCGAGCTAAAAGTACTGATGTTTTGATTTTTTCGAACATAAGAACCGCCTTATGTACTGTCTATAGCTGTTGTTTCACTCATGTATTCTATTTTCTGTGCAATAAAGAATATCCATCCATCTATCTATACACGGACGTATATATAGCTTTGACAAGGGGGGTGTCCCACATTGCAAAACAATTACGAATCACCCCCCAACCACCCCCCCCCCCCTAATTGTAATAATATTTTATAATGCGGCTCTCCCGAAGTACAATTCAAGGACCGGCCTGGACCCAGCGTGCGTTATTACATGTTACGCATTCTTAAAGAACGTGAGGTTGATTTGTTGATTTGCCGTCCCAGCTTAGGGCTATCTACAATTTGCTACCCCACCGACCCCTTAATTAAGTCGCCCTTGGCTATAGCCGATTCAACCTTATGTCAAACCGGGCCTCAATGGGGGGGGGGGGGGGTCCGGACCCCCTGGACCCCCCCCCTTATATACGTCCATGTATCTATAAGTAGCTCGGGTTTGTGGTCACCAATCCGCAATAGGCAAGCATGGTGTTTAAGGTTAACCCCAATCATTATAGTAGCGATGACTTGCATTCTATCATAGAGGCCTTGTTTGATGTTTTTTTTTGTACGGGACCCTTTTTAGGTAATTAAATTCGCACTTGTGCAAAATCGGTTTTATCTTGAAATGTTTAAATCACTTTCAAAACTCTAACCGACTATAAAGATAATTACATGCACAATCAGAGTATTATAATTACAGATATTTATCTAGGTACCTACTTACTTATTAAATTGATGTCTATGTAAGTAATAAATAAGTAAATTTAGAGATAAGAGATTGATTGATTAAGTTAATTTAAAAAATTAAAATACATACCAACAGAATATTTACTTTTGAGACTGACTACTACTTAATGTTTTTTTTTTTTGTGATAGGTAGCAAACGAGCAGGCAGATCACCTGATGGTAAGCAATTGCCGCCGCCCATGGACACTTGCAATACCAGTGGATATGTGACATGTGCAATTAACTATATAAATAAATAATCTAAATTCACAGTGCTGTCCTTGTGCTATGGAAACCAGAAATGGAATGGAAAGGTTGGCAGCGCGCTTGTGACTCTACTGATGTTGCAGGTCTCTATGGGCGGCGGTAATCGCTTACCATCAGGTGATCCGTCTGCTCGTCTACTACTAAGTTAACTTTTACTAGTAAGTAGTATGTGGTATGGAAAATATTTTACCTAGTTTTATTTACATTAGGGGTGTAGGGTAACAAGCAACTTTGGCATAATTTCTTTTTTGAAGCATATACTTAGGGATGCCCACATGTTAAATGCTACAAAAAAGGCATTGGCGAAGTTTGTAGGTTTAGTCATCTTAGCGCTTAAAACTTCCAAAAATATCTGAGTACCTGACAAAAATCATGAGTAGATAAATTTAGAAGAAGGGAGAGGGACTGCCCTTGGGCTTTAATAATTAAAATTCTAAGTACAAATACTTATATTTTGTTTTCAGCTCTCAATAAGGGAAGTCTATTAATTTATTTAGCCTTTAATCAAGCAACGATGATCGGAGACAGCGGCGTCAGGTCTTCATCGACCTGATCATTCCGTTTATTGGAGCTATCCTGAACGTCTTCCCGACTCCAGTCGAAGTCGATCCCGGTCACCTCGGTCAGCCAGTTGTGGTAGTGCCCTGGGCGGATGTAGGCTGAAAGGTGAAAGGTGGAACATTTAAAAAAAGAAAGAAGAAAAAATAAATTTACTAATCTGGACACCACAACGCTATATTTGATATTGTATGCTGCATTTGGAAGGTTCTGTGGGTGGAATGTTGGCTTATTCCTGTTGTCCGCCCCGGGTGGACTTTGACACAAATGTTGAGAATATTCCCGTTGCCAGCCCCTTATCAGTACCAAAGGGTGGGAGGACAAAGGGGACGTTTTAAACATTAATGTCAATGTCTGCCCGGGGTGGACAGCGGGAATAAGCTTAAACTTGCTTTATATCCATCTATAGGCGAAATATTAATGCAGGTTACACAAAACATTATGTTAGTCGACGCACCTTTAGAATGAAAGTGACTTTTAACTCAAAATTCCACAGGAATTATGAGTATTTTACTATACATCCTAGCTGTGTTTCATCGAACGAGTGAGGGTACTAGAGGCTCAATTGAGGGGAAAGGGGGATAAATCTTGGCAGCGGCAGTCGCTTACCATCAGGTGATCCGTCTGCTCGTCTGCCACCTGTCACAAAAAATAATTGTTACTCACCCGAGGGGAAGGGACTGTTGCACCCGGCGCTGGAGCCGAAGCTGACGATCCCCACCATGGTGGGCTTGCCGTCTGTGTCCACGATGGTCAGGGGGCCGCCACTGTCGCCCTGCAAACCACATATGAAGATATAAATAAATATCAGGGAATTTCACATAGGATTGCGAAAGTTTGACGGAATCGCTTCATTGTAATAGAGAATGTAATAATCTTAAAAATCGGCCAAGTGCGTTTTCGACTCACGCACAAAGGGTACTATTAGCTGTTTACGATTTAACTTTACCAGATCCGCTCAAACCAATTTTGGTTGGTAGTAGGTAACAGTAATGTACAACCAACATATATATTTTTTGATTCATCATTATTTTATTTTAGACGTTAGAGGGGGGTTGGGGGGGGGGGGGTTTTTTTCCTCTTTGGAAGTGTTTGTAATGCAATTCAGTTAAGAACAAAATTATGTTAGAAACCTCAATGTCATTTTTAAAGACCTATCCATACATTACATATCGCACACGTATGAGTTGGATGAAAAAAAAATTGTTTCAGAGACAAAAAAAAATGTTTCAGAGAGAAAAACAACATGAGAAACAATCTAGGGTCCGGCCTACTTAGGTGTTATGGTAAATACGGCACCGTAACGTGACTACACACTTGCACTATTACCACACGTTTTCAAATGCTGAATCATCCTAGCCCCCTTACACGTTACCTACATTGTATAAGATTGTTAAATTAATTTTTAATTACCTGGCAGGAGGACTGAGCAGAATTGTTATAGGACTCTGCACAGATGGTCTGTGCTTGGATCAAACCTCCGAACGGGAACCAGCGGCGGCACTCCGCGTTGCTGTTGCCTTTCAGGAACACCCACAGGAGAATCTCAGAGGAGGTCCCACCTGGTAGAATGAATAAGGATAAGAAAGAGCCCTTAGCTAGCCTAAGTACCTGGTGCGTCTAACACCTGTAGGCCTAACATGCGCACCGCGACATAATTTTAACGACTCTCTTTCGCGAGAGCGCATCCTTCTATCCCGCTCATCGCTCATCAGGTAAGCGAGACGCAACTTGCGCCGACAAAATACGAGTGTCGACAAATTATCTCGTGGTGCGCATGTTAGCCCGGCAGGGCGACCGCTGAAAACCAGCGTCGTGGTGACACCCACCGCCGCGGCACATGCTGAGTGGAAGCCTTGGTTCACCATTTTTTTAAAGGTTTGTAAACTGTTTTTTTTATGTTCCAAATAAATGATTTTTCTTTCTGCTTTCTTTCTCACAAGAATCGGTAGGTAAGGTCCGTGGGCTGATGGCAGGATTTGTCTGGCACAATGAATAGGTACTCGTACATCAGACAACAGCATGCATGAAACAGCATCTAATGCTATCGGAACTTAGTCGACCATCTATAGTGTAAAACTATGGATAGTATCGATTGGTTTTGCTTGATTCTGTTAGAAATCTTAAATCCTGTCGTTGTCGTTATAATGATGGATGATAATGATGGCTCACCGTTCCAGGAGTCGTCGGTCATTCCGTAGCCGCTGACCGTCATCCTCACGCCGGTGTAGTCCACGTCCCGGTCCAGGCTGTTCTGCAGACGGCAGGGCTGGATGTACGTCTGCTGAAACATGGTAATAAACAAATAATAATTGAATAGAAAAAAAATATAAAATTATTTGGAAAAATATAACAAACTTGAACTATTTTTTTTTTATAGTATATGAAGGCAAACGAGCAAGTGGATCACCTGATGGTAATAAACACCGCCCATGGCATCAGCTACACCAGAAGGAGTGCGGATGCGTTGCCGGCCTTTAGGAAAGGTTACTCGTTTCTTGAGATTGAGGTCGTACGTTGGAAATACCGGGGGAATTTATTCCACGTAGGTGCGGGCGGTTAGTGTAAAGCTCACTAAGGATTGCCAACCACCAGGTTGGGGTAACTAAATTAAATCTTGCACCACAATGTTGCCACTCAGCATTATGCACTATATGTTACTTAGCAATAACGCTGGTATTCTGTGGCACCAGATAAGTGAGGGTGCTCAGTGTAATAGAAACTCTTACTAGATACTTGCGCGTTTTTTCTGATGTTTTCACTGCTACAGAAAACCGGCGTGAAACCCTGTGCTGTTTTCGCCGAGTGCGTGAGGGTACCAGAGGCCCCACCGGGGAAGGGGATAAAGGGGGTGCAGTGACACTTGTGCTTCCATGAGATGCGGGGCGGATTGCTTTACATCAGTTGATACGCCTGCTCAGTCTTGCTACCCTAATCACCATAAAAAAAAAAATGTGCGCCTATCTACTCACCACCATACGGGATATGTTTGTCCAACCCCACCAGCGCGATGTCGTGCGTCTGTACGGTCGAGGAGGCCTCAATATACCCCGGGTGGATGTACTTGCGAGTGCTCTCCAGGATGAGCTGCGGCCTGGTCAGGTTGGTCAGCCCGAAGCGGATGACGAAGGTGTCCCGCCTGGAAATAATAATAAATTGAGACAACATCACATACATTGTCCTGGTCCCAAACTAAGGTTTTCCCTTGTAGTATGTAACCAGAAACAAAAAAGGTACCACCCTTGGGTGGGTGGTTGACCCACCCAAACCCAAGACAAATATCTGTTTCATCAACAGAAATTTGTCTTGGTGCGGGAATCGAAGCCGCGACCCTTGCGTCTCCACCGAACGGTTGCCAAACGGTTCGTCAAAATGAAGGAAATGTAACTAGCTGCTACCCGCGACTTTCCGAACGGCCTCGATGGCGCAGTGGCTAGGTGTTCGCCTGAAGCGCGAAAGGTCCCGGGTACGATTCCCGGTCAAGTGAATTTAAAAAACTACTTTTTCTTGGGTCTTGGTGTTCTGGGTAGACACCCCAGTTATTTATCGTCACCTGGTACTCATAGTACAGGGGTTGCCCTAGTTTGAGATCAGGTTGATTGGTGTGATTGTCTGGCGCATTTAAGTATTTAATTGATATTCACTCTCGACTTAAAGACACCCAAATTGTAGCTCTCGGGAATACAGAAGCCGCAAGTTGTCAAAAAAGAAGAAGCGAAACGCTTAGTACGAGCAAGTGGTTAAAGGTACGTAAATGTTCAAGATACACCCTATATTGGGGATGAAGTAGAAAGGTAAAGAACTGCTCAAACTCACATGGCAAGGCAGTGGGCAGCAGTGAGGACCCAGTTGTGGTGGATGACGGATCCGCCGCATGAGAACACGGTGCCGACGCCGCTCACCATCCGCAGGCTGATCTGGTGGGGGATCTGCTCATCCTGGGCTGGCCACCCCGCCACGATCCTGGCTGGAAGAACAAAACTGTTGGAAATGCGAACGTCTACGCTGAATATTGAGCAATGTTACTAGCGAGCAGTCTGGTGAAGGTCGCGGGAGTCAATTGGATGCCTATGTCCAGCAGTGGACGTCTATTGGCTGAAATGATGATGATGATGATGACTAGCGAGTGCTGCTGTTGTGGTGTGTACTAAAATAAGCTCGCTCTCTCGTCAAAAAGCTTAGCAACTGTAATTTTGTTTATATTTTATTATTTCCTAAATAAATAGTTTAACGGTTTGAATGTCTCAGTTATCATTTCATCAGGTTATGGGCCCAGCACGTTTCGACTGTTTCTGAAACGTGTAACCATCATTCAGTATCTGGTGGGGGATCTACTCATCCTGGGCTGACCATCTCGCCACGATCCTGGCTGAAATAAATACATTACATAAATAAATATTTTTGAGTATGTAATCTTACATTCTTCGCTGCGCATCTGTTCCACGTAGGCAGGATTGCCGCCATTTCGTGGGATTGGGGACAGCGCCTGAAATTTCAATTACATTGTATTATTAATAACCTAACCTAAATGGAGACATCTGAGGTGATGAAACCCGTCGTGAGGAAACCTACAAGGTTTGTTGCATTGAACTAACATTACCTACTAGAGTATAGCCTCGCCGCAGTAAACCAGTTTTTTGCGCCATGAGTTGTTGCCGGCCGGTTACAACTAACTTGCTCGCCATCTCCCCCCGCGGCTATCCGCCACCGCTTCCTTCGCGACATTTTTTTGTTTGGCTTAGCTTCTCTCTACGTAGTAGTTACAACTCACTGCCCCGTTGGTCTAAATGTTTACGTATAATTAACAGCAAAAGTAGAAGATCAAAAACACTATAAGTACTCACTATTGAGCGGAGTTCGCGTCAGAACTGTTATATGGTGTCAAATTCAGACGCAAACTCCGTATAGCCTCGAAGTGATTCATAGGTAGTGATTATAGAGCGCTCAGTAGGTAGTGATTATAGAGTTTTTGATTTTGATCATCCACTTTTGCTGTTGACAGTATACCGGGCCGTGATCTCAGGGTCCTTCGATTCCCGGGTCGACCAAAAGTATGTTTCGAATTTTTCGAACATACCTCGGGTTTGTGATCACCAACCCGCATTAGGCAAGCGTGGTGATTAAGCCTAATCCCATCATAGTAGCGATGACTTGATTTCTATGATGGAGGCCTTTGTCCTGCAATGGGACAGAATATAGGCTGATACTTTTTATAGGTACCCTTATTTTAAAATTATAAATTATTTGTTTGGTCTAAAAATATGCCAATTGATGGCAGTTTATTTCTGCCTCCTGTTGCCGCTAGATCGCGCTGTAATGAATAGGCCATGTCTCTGCGAGAATCGGGGTAACTCAGGGCAGTAACGTCGGGCCAGTAGTGTAGACCTACAGTACAATATATAGGCTGATACTTTTACTTCACTTTATGTACATACCCCCGCCAATCCAACCACCAGCAGAGCCCCCAACACGTAGTATATCCTCGCCATCTTCCTCTTCTCGCACTACTGCTATTAATTTTCTATTATCCTATTAATATATTCATTAACATATCACACACGTTGACGATAGTATATCTGGCATTATCAAAATCTCTGGTAATTATATCGACTTAACTAATGTTTATCTCAGAAGGTAAGGATTAAACCAAATTAAAACGTCGTAGGTACAGTCCCACATTAGGTTACCACAATCTGTAAAATTTTCTCAATAGATATTCAATCTAATGTGTATGACAGTAAGATGAGAGTCGATTAAAAAAAATACAGTTTTGTATACTTTGATGTGTGGCTGTATGTATATATTTAATATTCAATAAAACATCCTTGATCTATCTGCTGCAAAATATAAGTCGAAAAAATGCTCGACGAATGTTTGTCGACAAACAAATGTTGTCCAGAATGGTTGATAAGCCACGTGGTTAAAGGACTGTATAAGTACCTACTATAAAATGTCTACAATACATCCTGTAGGTTACTTACTACATACAAAATTAGTATTATACTTAATACTTAACATTCAATATTATAGTCCAGTGAGATTTTTTATTTATGGTAAGCGGTCGTGAAATCCAAATTGTTGACAGACACAAAAGGTTTATATCTTTATAGGTAGCCGTTTTTTCCAAATGCAGCGACAGGAATAGCGAAATCGTTACATTTCTAAACTCGTATAGGTATCTATACTCTGATTCTTATTCATGTAAAGTAAACTGACAGATGTCAATGTGTCATCCCCATACATTATCACTCAATTTGACACATGCAAATTTTTTTTTTATGTGATAGGTAGCAGACGAGCAGGCGGATCACCTGATGGTAAGCAATGCCGCCGCTCATAGACATCTGCAACACCAGTAGAGTTACAAGTGCGCTGCCAATCTGCAAAATGCAAAATGTCAAAATGCATAGAAACTTGTCATTTTCATCTGTCAGTTTACTTTACATGATTATGAATCAGAGTATAAGTATCTCTTCTATCCGTTAAAACTGATAAACCGTAAGTTTCCCCGATAGTACGTCCTACCTACTATCAGATCATTCACTGAAATCAGAATATTATCTATTATTACAGCTTGGACAACCCGTCGATAAATAAATCCTATTACACAGGAAATGACTATGCATATTGTTTTGTACCTTTTTTTTATAAGAATTTGATTATTTTAACAAGAAAAACTTTTATACAGAGTGAATCTGTAAACATTTACAAACCTTCAAACACGTGTTCTATCAACTATTCTGAACAACATTTGTTCAACAACTTTTCTAAATTCTTCGAAAATTTTTTCGACTCCCCATACGAAAATGATCAAAGTAACGTGCACCGGACTTTGTATGGAAAAATGAATTTTTTATGGCGAATTTTCAAAAGTCATAGAACAAATGTTGTTCAGAATGGTTGGTAGAGCACGTGGTTAAAGGGATGTAAATGTTCACAGATACACCCTGTATTAATTTTTTTTATGAACCGTCAAAGTATACAAAAGAAAAAATGTAACGCATTTCCCTCAGGTGACCTTAGATTTTTGGATGAATAAAAGTCAGAGATAGTTTAACAAGTGACAACTACAACTTTATTACTGTACAATAAAATCTGATTATTTATAAGTATCATCACAAAATGTCTTTACACGTTTAAATACAAAATTACATTTTAAGTACTTTAAAATAAGTACTATCCAAAACTAATGAACAGGGTGGTTTTTACCTAGACGATAATGCGTCAAAAAAGTCGTGTAATGAATTGATGGCGCCACTGCCGCTTATGTCATAGGGTATGGTAACCCCATTGGTTATTAAACATGGGATCACAGTTAGTTCCCCAAAAATCCGGTTTCATGACTTTCTTGACGTATTATTTACAGGTTGTATCGATTGACAGTTACATCAAGCTCAATATTTGAAGTAGGTACCTAGGTAAAAAAAACTGCTTTTTGTACAAAAAAAAGCGAATTTACAATGTAACTTTTTTTTTATCGATACACCCTGTATAAATACAGTTTGTTGGAGGCACTTTTAATTTAAGATGGCGCCTGCGCCCCAAAAACTTAGACTATATACCTACTATATTTTTTATTTAATTTATAAGATATAAATCTAAAAAAAATTGAAAAATTTTATACTCGTATTATGTATAAAAATAATTGACGATAAGTATATTTTGCATTATTTTATGGTCTTTTTCTAAAAAAACGACCCTACTTCAGTTGTAGTTTATCTTTATTATCACATATTTTCCTAGCTGTGTTTGTGAAAATTAATAAGTGACCTTCATAATAACACATTATTTTACTTAAATATTTTAAAAGTATTTTTGTAGGTCGCACACCGCGAACGAAAATATTTTTTCATATAATTATTGTTATTAAAGGATGTTAAATATTAGACACCCTGTATGACTAAAATGTGATACGCACCTAATATGGCATCTTCGAGCGACCTGTTACTAAAATATTGTACTATAATTATTTAACTAACGCTGAAAATACTCAAAATCTCCATAACTTTGTGAGTTGCTCAAACGTATTGTTGTCTCTGTCATAAAGTTGATTTAGATAGAGATGTACGATATAGGATGTGTCAGTAAACATTAAAATCCCTTTATCCACGTTAACTACCAACCATTCAACATGCAACGAAAAAATAAATACAAATATCTAATAGTTGATGAACTAAACTTTTTTAAATTCTAAATTATTGGTTTTTAGATTTTCGCGTTGCATTATAACTATAAAATATTAAAACGGGAATTAACGCGACGTTTATTTTTAAATTCGTTGCGATTTTTTTAGAATTTCCCTACAAAAACAAGTAGGTAAATTGACTTTGTTAAAGTTGATATTTTTATGAGACTTTTCAAAAGTATTCAAAATTGTTTAGAAAGGTTGGTAGAATGGTTAAAGGGATATAAATGTTATCAGATACACCCTGTATTTGAGCTGTATCCAAAGTTACCTATCCACTCGCTTACTTACTTACTAGTTAACTTACTAGTAAACAGTAGTAAATTTTGGCAATGATTGCCAAAAGCGACCGAACAGCTGTACGTTAAATGTTTAAAATAACTTCATGTAATTTCATACAAACTGGCTTCCATAATTGACAAACTTCCACACTCAGAGACGTCATTTAACCTTAATGCTCATTATCTTAATGTAGATAGTTTTAATGTTAAATAAATTAAGGGTCAATATTTTTACTTAAGTGACAATTAAGGTTTGATTACGTCTCTGAGTGCAGCAGAAAAAGTGTTATTTCGTTTCCTCCGAAGAACAAAGTCCGATCTCCTATTTATATTAAACGTATTGCACATCGGACTTTATTCTTTGGAACAGTCGATTTATTTTAGTATAAATAATTCGAAAATTGGAAGCTGCCGGCACAAAATAATTACACACAGAAGGTAGACTCAGCCTGATTTTGAATTTAGAAGAGTTTGTTGACATATGCTAGGGTTGTTGCCCGGCATCGACAGTTTGACAATCTTATGTCATAGGCTTGGATTAATGTGGTCGAAAAGGCGTATTTCCCCGTTAGTGCGCATGCGTGAGTATATGACACGTTTTTAGCTCTTAGTGGGCAGTCTAATTTCTGTGTGTAATTATTTTGTGCTGCCGGTTTCGACTCCCGGTCGAGTAAACTTCACATCAAATTAAGACAGCTTTTGTGAAGTTATAACTTACTTTTTATCTGTACTTATTTATTATTTTACATAAACAAATTTATTCGAATATAGGTTTTATAATATCCCCTCCTAATTATTTCGATAACTACAATAAATAAAATAAATCATCAAAATAGTATAAAAATATTAACATAGGACTTTCAGTAATTTGATTAAATACAAGTCCCAGGAAATTTTATAAGTATCACTTATAATAAGGCTAATGCTTGTAAGTACAAATTATTATGTACTTCTCAACGAAATATACAGGGTGTAGCGGTAAACATTCACATTCCTTTAACCATTTTGCACTACTTTTGTTCTATGACTTTTGGAAATTCACACAAAAATTATTAAAAATATGAAAAAAATAATGTTTTTTTAATCACTTTCATAAAAAGTCGGTGTCATTTTTTTTATTGATTTTGTAAGCAAGTATGTCAAAAATTTTTTCGAGTCAAAAGTTGTTCAGAATGGTTGGATAAAGGGTTGGTTAAAGGTATGTAAACGTTTACCGAAGACCTCTATAACGTCCAAAATACTTGAACAAATCTAAAAATTAAGTATCTACAAAATTGATTGCTTAACCAAGATGGCAGCGTCAATTTATCACAATTTTATTCCGCGTTCGGTATACACTCAGAGGCACATCGATTAACCGTATTTTTCATAAATTAAAAAGTAAACTTATTTTGTTTTAAGACCCGTATATAAACATTTTTTTTTAAAGTAACTACGTTTTTAAAGTTTTCCGTTTGAAGATTGATAAAATTTTTTGAGAAAATTAGACGGTGTTAATTTTACGTAAAAAAATTGCAAGAAAATAAGTTACCTACTTTTAAAATATAAGAGGTTAGATGTATCTCTGAGCATAGTTGGGATACCGAGTTCACAGCCCGCGGTTTCCTTAAAAATATATTCGTTTACGTTTGGAAAAACGTATGACTTTGTTACTAAGTACTTATAATATAGGTAGCGTCGGATTATTACAAGAACTCATTATTTTCAAAAAAAATCATCAAGTATTCGTTTGAGCTGGCCCTTAAGGACTTGGTTTTACTATTAGTTCAATCATTGTCGATAGATGGGCTCTGGTGGTCAATTAAATCGCGCCAGGGTTACGTACACAAGCCTTGTGGTTGTCTATAAACGTTGTCTCTTTATAAATAGCAGCTAATGGCCCGCCTTCATTTCGTCGGGCGTCGATTACCTATATATCCGCGCTTGTGTTTCGTGATTTCGGTTTACTTAAAAGTCTTGTCGTTGTCTCTAGAGTTATCCCTTTATAAATAGTACTAGTGGCATCCCCTCACTTCTTTTCGCGACAGTTGTTCCACTGTCTGCCAATAGATGGCACTGGGCGTTGATTATATCGCGCTTGTGTTTCGTGTTGTCTTGTCGTTGTCTCTAGAAAAACCTCTTTATAAATATAGAAGAAGATAGAAGATAATGAGTTCCTGCAACAAGCCGAATACTGTTTCAAAGCAGCCCAACCGCCACGTCGTGACCTTCCACCATTGGTATCAGGCGGTCACGGTGACGGCAATGTCGTGTTTCTTGGCCTCCGTCACCCTGTAGTAGACCACGGCGTCGTGAACCGTCGGGAAGCAGTCAAGCTGGAGCTGATCCGCTTCTAGATTGTTGAAGTTGGAGATCATCTCCTGGACTGGACCTGTGAGGGAGATATTGATGTGACTCAAGTGACGTAACAGCCTGTTGTCCCAATGCAGGGCAAAGACCTCCATTATAGTAATCAACTCATCGCTAGACTCAAGTAAATTACATCCTAATGTCTCACTGCAGGGCAAAGGCGACTATCATAGAAATCAAGTCATCGCTACTTGATGGGTTCAGCAGATCACCACGCTTGCCTAATGCGGATTGGTGATCACAAACCCGAGCTATATGTTCGAAAAATTCGAATCATATCAGCTGTCCACCCTCTGTTTGTTCACCCCGGGTAGACAGTGATACGAATGTCTAAAACATTCCTGCTGTCCAACCCTTATCAGTACCAAGAGAGGGTGGGGATCGGTAGTATTTAAATAATGTGTGCCACTGTCCACCCGGGGAGGACAAACAGAAGATAGCAAATTAGTTTCAAAGAGCACCAATAGATGGCGCTGGGTGTCGATTACATCGCGCGTTTCCTTTTTTTTTTTCCAGAATTAACCTCTTCATAAAATAGTATAGATAGATATCGAAGATAAACTGGTGGTAAATCTACGAGGTTAGCTACTTGGGGGAACAAAGCTTAACCGTGGGGTAGCCACGCTTTGGCATGAGATGATGATGCTGTATCCTCACCATTGGCTCCAGCCAGTAGGACGGTGATGTTGCTGGAGACCAGTTCCTTCTGCACAGCCACCAGGCTCTTCACTCCCGGCGCGTCCACGTACGAGAGGGCTGTCGCGTCGATTATCACACATTGGACCTGGAGAAAGATTGGTTTTTTAAGATCAAACGACCACTTAATTTGATAAAGTTATATTAGCAACTTCTATACGGTAGTCGTAGGTCCGAATTCGAGCAGATACCTCTGGATTTGCAAATCTATGTGTATATTTTTACCATCAGCTCGACGCTGAAGGAAAATATCGTGATGAAACCTGCTTGAACGTGCTTAAGTAATCATGCTTTAGTTGGAACCCGACCAGTTCCCTTAAAGGGTCAAGTCAGACTGCAGTCGCTTCATTGTAATCACCATACAAATAATGAATCATGGTTTAAGCACCCCCCCGGCTCCAAAGGAGCTTACTCTACTTCCAACTGCTCGTCCAACACAAGGCAAACGAGCAAGAGGATGCCCGTTACGATGGTCTAACCCAGTGGTTCTTAACCTTTAAGTCATGAGGTCATGACCATTTTACCAAAATTCTGTTGTGTCAGGCACCACCCACTTCGGACATGCGTCGCGGCGCCGTTTGCGTTGTGTTGGCTCGACTCATCACGTCACGTCACTTATTTATTACGATGTCTTCGCGGACCACTTGGAATGCCTCCAGGGACCACCAGTGGTCCGCGGACCACCGGTTAAGAACCACTGGTCTAACCAGATTCGTAATGCCTTGAACTCAAGACTTCACGATGAACTTCATGTCGTAAAGAACCCTCAGTCAAGAGGTTTACGATGCTAGGAGGAGTGACTTACCCTACTTCCGATGGACGGATCCCACTCGTAAGAGTCGCTCTTGGTGAGGTTGTTATCGTCGTCATGCTGCACTGGTTCTGTTGGCTTCATGTAACCGATGCGCAACAGAATCTCTCAATACATCCTCTCTAGTGACTTACCCTACTTCCAACTGTAGCACTACCATAAGTTGACATCGAAAACTGACATAACGTAAACTATTGCTCTGTCTCTTTCAAGTGCATCACAATGAAAGAGACAAAGCGATAGTTTTCGATAGCGAGGACAGTATTTCAAACTCATGGTAAGGCCACTGGTCGCTTCAGGCTAACGAGCAAGAGGAAGACCGTTGCGATATCCGTAATGCCTTGGACTTAAAACTTCACGATGCCTTTCATATCGCCAAAGACAAACGCTGATGGAAGAATGTGGTCAAAGAAAGGAGTGACTTACCCTACGTCCGATGGACGGATCCCACTCGTAAGAGTCGCTCTTGGTGAGGTTGTTATCGTCGTCATGCTGCACTGGTTCTGTGGGCTTCATGTAACCGATGCGGAACAGAATCTCTCAATACATCCTCTCTAGTGACTTACCCTACTTCCAACTGGTCGCTTCAGGCTAACGAGCAAGAGGAAGCCCGTTGCGATATCCGTAATGCCTTGGACTTAAAACTTCACGATGCCTTTCAAATCGCCAAAGACAAACGCTGATGGAAGAATGTGGTCAAAGAAAGGAGTGACTTACCCTACTACCGATGGAAGGATCCCACTCGTAAGAGTCGCTCTTGGTGAGGTTGTTATCGTCGTCATGCTGCACTGGTTCTGTGGGCTTCATGTAGCCGATCTTGCGGAACAAGGTTTCCCTGAAGAGGTTCTTACTGGCGAAGTTCAAGCCGCCGCAGTAGTGGAAGATCTTGATGCCGGGAGCTCTTCAGCCTGGGGACAAGCGTATTGATGATCAGGTAAATTCTTTGATACTTCATTTTTCTATGTGATAGGTGGGAAACGATGTAGAATAGATAATAAATAACTTTGCCAGACAATCACACCAATCAACCTGGTCTTCAACTAGGACAACCCCTGAACTATGAGTACAAGATAATGATAAGTAACTGGGGGCGTCAAACCAGAACACCCAGAACCAAAAAAACATAGAAAATATTTTCCTAAATTTACTTGACCGGGATCTTTCGCGCTTCGGGTGAACACCTTCGCCACTGCGCTATCGAGGCTGTCTGTATTTTTAGAATGAGCACCTGCGGATTCACAAGTATGAGCCGACGTTTATTATGGAATGCGGCATGCATTCCATAATTTTTTATGGTTTTGAAAGTCACATTGGCCCGAAAATAACGCAGGGGATGGTTCATTGCGGCGTATGGTTGCAAAGTTGCTATAATGTTGTAGGTATGTAGTCCGCAGGAGATCTAAGGTCACGTACATAGTCCAAAGAATTGCGTGGCTGAAGTGGCAATGGGCAGGGCACATTGCGAGGAGAACAGACGGCCGTTGGGGTGGAAAGGTCCTTAAGTGGATGCCACGCGCAGGAGGCCGCAGTCGTGGCAGGCCTCCCACAAGGTGGACCGACGATCTGGTGAAGGTCGCGGGAGTCCATTGGATGCGGGTGGCACAGGACCGATCTGTGTGGAGAACTTTGGGGGAGGCCTATGTCCAGCAGTGGACGTCTATTGGCTGAAACGATGATGTAGTCCTATGCTCATGATTATGAAGCTAAAGAAATGTTCATTTTGTAATCAACCTCCTTATGAACAGTAAAAAGGTTAGAACTCAGAAACCTTTGAAAGAATATTTTTCTAAAAAAGAAAAGCGACAGTTGACAGTCAACATAGAAACGTATAACAATGTCAAATAAAATTCCAACCAAGAAACACACAATGCTAACAAAATTCTATCAATAATTCCAGCCCAAGCTCTGGAATGTAACCAAACCCTGAAAAAATGCTCCAAGAGACCAGGAAACCAGGAATTTCCATACGAACTGCTACGCGTTTTTCATCAGCAAGGGATCTCCTTGGAACAGATCTGCTCCGAGGTTCTGGCTACAGGTCTGTGTGAAATCGTGAGGATATTCCGAGCTAATTCCATTGGTTTGATCACGTGGCTGCCGGTGCCGATCTGAGTGAAACCGTGAGGATATTTCGAGCTAATTCCGTTGGCCAGGTCAGGTGGCTGCCAGTGCAGATCTGAGTGAAACTGTGAGGATATTTCGGGCTAACTCCGTTGGTCTGATCACGTGGCTGCAAGTGCATATCTGAGTGAAACCGTGAGGATATTCCGAGCTAATTCCGTCGATCTGATCACGTGGCTGCAAGTGCATATCTGAGTGAAGCTATTCCCGTCGATCTGATCACGGGGGCCTGCAAGTGCCTATCTGAGTGAAACCGTGAGGATATTCTGAGCTAATTCCGTTGGTCTGGTGATCTGGTCATCAGGCTGCAAATCTGAGTGAAACCATGAGGATATTTCGAGCAAACCGCTGCGCCTACTGCTTTAACAAGGAGATCAGCGTCGTGGGTCTGATCAAGTGGCTGGTTTGCGTGTTCCTCAACATAATGCTGATGTGCGCGATCCAGTACCTCATCACAGCGGTTCGGAGTAACCAGGAGATGGATGCGGCTAGCAGAGGAATGCTGATATCCCACTAAACCTAGACTAGGCTTAAGGGTTACCGCTTTTTGAAAGTCTTTAGTGTTTGCAACGATTTTCTCTCATTCAAATTAGAAGTTATTTTGCCTTTATACTTGAAAGGCTGATCTATGTCCTTTGACAAATTTTTCATTATAATTCTATTAAGCCCCTCACCATTTGAAGTGTTTTGGGAAAGTGTAGGAATATAACAGTAAGGTATTTCTACTGGTGTTTTTTTTAATGAGTAGGTATGGGTAGATACTAATCGACATTCCTAGCCAACGTGTAGATGACGTACACGTTTATCTATTTGACATTCGTCTGTATGGACCTAAATTGAATAAATAATTTTTATTTAGTATTCATTTGTATAGGTATAACTAAAGTTGCTAAGTTAGTAGTAAGTATGAATAAAAAAATTAAATTAAAAATTGTCTTTATTTATTTCTGTCTCCTTAAATAACTACTGTGGTACCGCATGATTTCATGTTTATCCAATTTGGGTGAAAATAGGCTTTTTTTTATGTGTTAGGTAGCAGGCGAGCAGGCGGATCACCTGATGGTAAGCAATTTGTCACCGCCCATGGACACTTGCAACACCAGTGGAGTTACAAGTGCGCTGCCAACCTTTTATCCCCTTCCCCCCCGAGTGGGCCTCCGGTACCCTCACTCACTCGGCGAGGCTCAGGAGCTGCTTCACGCCGGTTTTCTGTGAGGCAGTGGTATCACTCCGGTCGAGCCGGCCCATTTATGCCGAAGCGTGGCTCTCCCACAGACAACACAGGCTAAAAGACAGCGCATTTTGCGGCGGCAATCGCTTACCATCAGGTAATCTGTCTGCTCGTTTGCCACCAACAATTTACACAGCTGATCCCGTCACTAGTAGTGTCATAGCGCAGGGTGCTCCTGAGTCCTGCAAGCACAAGATTCCACGCTGGCTGTCGGAGACCATAGAATCATCTATACTATTCATCTATAAGTACTATTTATAAAGAAACTAGTGGCCCGCCCTCACTTCGCTTCGGGACCGTAATTCAGAAATGAACAAATAGATGGCGCTGTGTCCAATTACATCGCGCAAGCGTTTCGTGATTTCGGTTTACCTTTAAGCCTTGTCGTTGTCTATTGAAGTTATATAAATAAATTCTGAAGACACTGTCAAACCTTATGTACAAAACCGAAAAGGCAAAACAGAAGCGCCATGTAATCAACGCCATCTATTGGTAGATAGTGGTACTACTGTTCAGAATTGAAGGCGGGACTCAAGTATAATAGTAGGTAAATAAGGTTCTTGTACTCACAGCTCTGTACCGCTTGGTATCCAAGTATAAGTCGGTGTCCAGCACACGGCCCAAGAGGCAGGTGTACGGCTTCTGTGACCGACAGAACAGCGTGCCCACACTCGCCAGAAGACCAGCTCCGAGTCTGTAATAAAGGGTAACGTGAAGTATAAGCCCCATTGTAGGGCACAGGCCTCTATCATGGAAATCAAGTCATCTCTACTATGATGGGATTAGGCTTAATCACTATTTATGTAACTGATCACCAAAATATACTTAACCTACATCAAAATTACTAATTGCAGACCAAAGTGCACACGAGCAATTTCGGTGTGCAATTTTTAATGTTGGTGCTGTCAAAAAAATCCATTTGCACATCAATAAGACCTTTTTTCTCAAGTGTTCTTCCTTCCAGTTCATGTAAATCCTCCTTCTTACAATCCTCGGTTTTTTAGACGAAACATCGACCTCAACAAACGGCATCTCAGCAGGCCTTCAAGGTGAGGATGACAGACTCAATAGGTACTTAGTAAGTTCTCTTTTGCCTGAATAAGGCGGAGTGAGGTCATCTTGATTGTCTTCAATGTAAAAAAAAGTTCACGGCTGGAGGCCTCCCCCAATGTTTGTTTACACGGTCCTGTGCCACCCGCATCCAAGGAATTACAGCGACACTGGACACTGACTAGATCGTCGTCCGCCTTGTGGGGGGCCTGCTACGAACAAATGCCAGTACCTAAGTAGAAAAATATTGCATACCCAATGTCAATGTTGACGATCACCGTGACGAGGAAAGTGACCAGCCACACGACGGCGTCCAGCTTGCTGAGCTTCCAGAACCTGGAACCATGAGGAGTTGGATTTTAAATTTGGCTGACGAGTTTCAAGTATCGAGAATCACCCGTGACTCATCAGAACGGAACCAGGAGGTATACTAGGTAATGTGACATGAATGAATGAATGAAAATTTAGAAAATGTAGTTTCCTAAATTGACTTGACCGGGAATCGTACCGACCTTTCGCGCTTCGGGCGAACACTTTAGCCACTGCGCCATCGAGGCCGTCAAATACCCATGCCCCATTAATCTTCATCATCATCTTCAGCCTATTGCAGTCCACTGCTGGACATAGGCCTCTCCAAATACTCGCCACTTTGATCGATCTTCGGCTACTCGCATCCAGCTCCAGCCAGCCCTCTTGCGCAGATCGTCACTCCATCTGATCAGGTTAGCAATTCTCATGTACTCGAGATTGAAGTCGAATTACAAATTTGTATAGACGAATGTATGAAATCTCTACATTCGACTTCAATCTCGAATGCACAAGAATTGCCCCCCTGGAGGCCAATTCTCGGTTTTCGCCTTCTACGTCGAGTCGACTTTATGGAACGCACAACCAATAGGAGAACACAGATTACAGTCGACATTCCTTATATTGTTCACCTATTGCCTTTCATTCACCTATGCGTTCCATGAAGTCGACTCGACATAGAAAACGAAAACCGAGAATTGGCCTCCTGTAAGCCTAACATGCGCACCGCGACAAAATTTTGTCGACTCTCGTTCGCGAGAGCGCATCCTTCTATCCCGCTCATTGCTCAGTTAGGTGAGCGAGACGCAACTTGCGCCGACAAAATACGAGTGTCGACAAATTATCTCGTGGTGCGCATGTTAGCCCGGCTGAGTCTTTTACCCCATGCTTCATTTCCTTCAGCTTTTCTCAGCTACTCACTTGGGCAGCTCCAGCACCTGCATAAACATGCCCTTCAGGGAGACCACGATGATGCTGGCCAGCACGCAGCGCGGCAGCAGCTCGAAGAACGGGCCCACCCACAGCAGCACGCACAGGATGAGCAGCGCGCTCACGACGGACGTGATGCCGGTCTTGCTGCCCGCCTGGAGACAGAGATATATAATATAATATTTTCACTACATCACATACATTGATCTGACTCTGAGATAGGTAGCTCAAGCACCTGTGTTACAGATATCAGAACCCACAGTGGGATTACAAATATATACATATAATACTTTTCTTTTGTAAATACATACTTATAATACATAGAAAACACCCAGACAAATACAAACAGACATGTTCATGCACACAAATGTTTGTACTGTGCGGGGATCGAACCCGCAACCCTTGGCCCAGACGCAGCATTCACTACCACTGAACCAACCGGGTCGTCAAATACCCATGCCCCATTAATCTTCACGAGATCAGTTTACTGTAAGTACCACAGTGTCTATATTCCTCTGTGGTAGTTCCCCTTGCGAAGGCACCTTCGAGGTCCAGCCTGTTTGATGAAACCGTCAATGAAGCTCCGTGTGAAAAAGCCGCTCCGCTAGGTGGCATGGCACTGGGGACTGGGGTTTTTTCCTTATTTATTTTATTTAGGAAAAAAACAGCATCATTGTAATAGAAATAGATAAAGTTAATAGGGTATTTGACTAATCTCGATATTGTTAAAAAATATTGATACTTTATCAAAATATTGGTAAATAAAAACCTAACCAAAATTTGCAGTTAAAAATATAACGTCTAGCTGGTTTTATGAGCATTCAAAGTTTCATGGGCAAATCCATTTTCAAAGTATTAAAATTAAAACAAACATATTTGATATCATTGAACTACCCATAAATTTTACACCAACTATTATTATAAAACTATTTACAATAAACGAAACATTTAGCTACCAAACAAAATTTACTAGACGCGCATACAAGATACTAACAGTGTGACGTCACTCTTCCAGTAGCCATTTGCATAGAGCGTTTTTGGGCTTGTCTAAAACATTATGTGCTCTTAAAGTTGTGATATCTCAGGTAATTTAAATAAGAATCAAGTAATTCTTTCAACGATGTTTCTTAAATAGAGAGGTCTTTTGATTGTCTTTTGATAACTATAGCGTCGGTAGTTCGTTCACGAGAAGGTCGGCAATCCGAGGTGGGTCACTAATTTTGTTAAATAAATGTATTAAATTTAAAGAACGCAAAGATATTGTTTCACTTTCACTTGAGCGAACTATTGAGCTAGCATGTGTTGAGCTTGAACAACATGTCATTGTCTGTGTGTATAGGCCCCCATCTGGGAATTTTATTTCATTTGAATCCATTATGGAAGAAGTATTAAGAAAAATATGTTCATCTAATAAAAAAGTGGTTGTGTGCGGGGATTTTAATGTAAATATTTTAGATAATTCACAAAACTCGATGCGTTTACTAAATCTTTTCAGATCTTTTAATTTACATAATCTTTTTAATGAACCCACGCGAATTACCCCTACCACAGCTACTTGTTTGGATAACATATTTTGTAATTGTGATGTATTAGACAAGTCCATAATAAACTTTATAAATTCAGATCATAGTGGACAGATAGCACAGTTGGAATACCGTCATGCACCCTCTTCGTTTAGTTTTGTATGTAGGCCAATTACGGCAAACCGCAAAGAAAAGTTTAAAGATAATATTAATAGGAAGGTGCCTGCATTATCGTATAATGATGGAAATGCAAATATACTTTATGAGAAGCTTTTTAATGTAGTGGAAAAGGAATTTAATGAGATTTTCACTAAGAAAACAATTAAATTAGATACTTCTAAAAGTAAATTCAGTGACTGGGCCACTCAAGGCATCTACAAAAGCAGAAAGAGGTTATTTGAATTATATGATATCAAAGCCAATTCAAATGACCCTAAGTTAATTGAATATGTCAGAGCATACTCAAAATTATTCAAAAAAGTATGTGCAATGGCAAAATCAAATTATTTTAAAGATAAGATTATAAAAGCCACTAATAAAAGTAAAATATCATGGAAGATCATAAATAATGAGACTTGTAAAAATAAAACTAAAGAAAACAAGCTCTCTCTTAAAATCGATGGCAAATCAGTTGTTTCTGACTCTGAAGTAGCAGAAACATTTCAGTCTTTCTTTTCTAGTATAGCAGTCACCACCACTAACAAACTAAACTCAAGCGCACATCTTGCTGCTTCTCTGCTCAAATCACATGTTGATGAATGCAAGACTACCTTTAAATTTACTCATATCAATTCTGATATAATTTTAAAAACATTCAAAGAATTGAATATGAAACCAACTGAGGATTTATGGGGACTCTCGGTAGACATACTAAAAAATATAATACATGCTATCGCACCCCATCTAGCTATGATATTCAATAAATGTGTTGACGACGGTGTATTTCCCGATATGATGAAATACAGTAAAATAATACCATTATTCAAATCGGGAGAGAAAAGTGACCTGTCTAACTTCAGACCAATTTCTATACTACCAGCTATTAGCAAAATTTTTGAAAAAGTAATATTCATCCAGTTATTGGCTCATTTGAATTTGAATAAAATATTGCACAGTAAGCAATTTGGATTTACAAAAGGTAAATCCACTACTGATGCTGGAGTGGCGCTTATCAAGCATGTCTTTGATGCGTGGGAAAATAAGCGAGATGCTATTGGTATATTCTGTGACTTGTCAAAAGCCTTCGATTGCGTAAATCATGAAACGTTGCTTATGAAGTTACATCATTACGGTGTCTTAGACAACTCAATTAGTCTAATCAAATCTTATTTATCTGATAGGATTCAAAAGGTGAATGTCAATGGAATTAACTCTTCGGGTGCCCCTTTAGTTATGGGTGTACCCCAGGGCTCGATATTGGGGCCGTTGCTGTTTTTAATCTACATAAATGACCTTCCTTACTATACTAAAGATCTATGTGAGATAGTGTTATTTGCTGACGATACATCCTTGATTTTTGAGGTTGATAGACAAAAAGAAAATGTTGACGACGTGAATAACACTCTCTCTCAAGTACTACACTGGTTCACTTCTAATAACTTAGTTCTTAATTCAAAGAAAACTAAATGTGTAAAGTTCACAATGCCCAATGTAAGGCAGGTCAATATTAATATAGTCATGAATAACGAACCTATTGAAATTATAAACTCCACAGTTTTTCTAGGCATCACTCTGGATTCCAAATTGCAATGGAGCCCCCATATTGCTGCCTTGGCAGGAAGACTTAGTTCAGCTGCATATGCAGTTAGGAAAATAAGGAATCTGACTGATATTGAGACTGCAAGACTGGTATATTTTAGTTATTTTCATAGTCTGATGTCATATGGTCTATTGCTGTGGGGATCCGGTGCTGACATACAAGCTATCTTCATATTGCAGAAGAGGGCAATTCGCGCCATCTATGGCCTTAGATCACGTGACTCACTTAGAGAATTATTCAAGGAAATAAATATTTTAACGGTAGCTTCTCAATACATTTTTGATTGCATTATGTTTGTACGTAAAAACTTGCAGCTTTACTCGCGAAAATCTGACTTTCATAGCTTTAACACACGAAATAAACATAGGCTTGCGGTCCCAAATCTAAGACTTCATAAAATTGGCAACTCATTTGTGGGATTGAGTATAAAAATGTTTAATAAGTTACCACAAAGAGTAATTGACTTACCATTGCATGAATTTAAATTTCATATTAAAAACTGTTTAATGCAGAAAGGCTACTATAATGTAGAAGATTATTTAAATGATAAGGATTCCTGGACATGTTAATCTCCTCGCCTATTCTATTAAATGTATAATTTGATTTTATAATTTTACTTTGACGATTATCTAAACGATATAAAGCATTGTACACATCATACTGTTACTGTAATCTTAATAATATTTTTTATTATCAGAATGAAAATTGTAATTACTGATCATAATTTGAAAAGAGTGACTACTGAGTTTCTTGCTGATTCTTCTCGGTAGAAATCGACTTTCCGAATCAGCGGTAGCTTACATAATATTTGACATTCATAAATGTTCTTTAAGGACTTAAATTGAATAAAGAATATTTCTATTTCTATTTCTATTTCTACATAAAAATTTTAGTCAAATACCCTATTTAGGTACCTCTCTATATATAGTATGGATTTATTCTTACCTGGTACTGTATGTAAGAGCGAGAGAGACTAGCACACAAGGGTGCACAGCCGAAGAAAGAACCGAACATGTTGGCTGAACCCTGGAACGAGGAAACATAGAAATATGAACAGAACGTAGCCAGGGGCATTATGATGATGATGATAATAATTAAGTTCTATTTTTTTAGCCAAAAGTTTAGGTTACAGAGTTTCATTTGAGCAAAATAAATTAGAATAATTCGACTACTATGTATGAAAAGAATTTTTTCTTTATCGTTAAGATAATAGTTAGATTTAAACAAAAATTAAAGATAAACACGCACACAATAAAATTATTATAATTTAACTGTGGGAGAGCCACGCTTCGGCATGAATGGGCCGGCTCGACCGGAGTGATACCACTGCCTCACAGAAAATCGTCGTGAAGCAGCCCCTGTGCTGTGTTTCGCTGAGTGAGTGAGGGTACCGGAGGCCCACTCGGGGGGGGAAGGGGATAAAAGGTTGGCAGCGCACTTGTAACTCCACTGGTGTTGCAAGTGTCCATGGGCGGCGGCCATTGCTTACCATCAGGTGATCCGCCTGCTCGCCTGCTACCTATCACATAAAAAAAAAACAATAACAACGCGCGGCGGTAATCGCTTACCATCAGGTGATCCGTCGGCTCGTCTGCCACCTGTCTCCACCTATCTAAGCATCTACTCACAATAGCCAGCAGCTCCTGGTTGGCGTCCACCTCGTACTTCTCCTTGGCGGCGAAGATCAGCGCCATGGACATGGTGATGGTGTACGTCACCATCGTGATGGTGCAGGCGTCCAGCACCATCGCCGGCATCAGCTCCACCGACGGCACCGTCGGGATTGGCAGACTGGAAACAAAAATTAAGTACCTACCTAAAGTAAAGTGCCAGCCTATGTACGGTCGAGGTCAAAAAGTGTGTACCAGTTTTGAAATTTGATTCCATATCACACTTTTTGCACTAAATCAAAAATGCCATATCAAGTTACATATTACATTTATAAAGTAAATATAAAAAAAGACACATAAAGTGGATACATCACAGAAGCAGCCATAAAAAAAACCTAATTTATTTGAAATGACATGACATTTGTCATTGACTGAGGGCCCTGACTGTCAGCTGTTATATCATTAAAAAAGGCACCTTAACTATGATCAATATTTTGTAATAGACAATTAGAACTTTTAACTTACATGTGTACGTGCGATTATGATCCATAAGGTGGTAAACACTTTTTAACCACGACCGTACCCATATACTGTCCCACTGCAGCGCAAAGGCCTCCATAAAGGTGCGTACTGATTGCGCGTACCCTGGTACGCGTACCCGGAACGCCTAGTCCCTACCTGCAGCTAACATGAAAACAAAAAAGTGGAGTGTGGAGAACATTGGAGGAGCCCTATGTCCAGGTGCCCTGTGGCTAGCGTTAAGAATACTGCTAAGGTATTCCCGGCCTGTCGTAAGAGGCGACTATTTGGGCTTTCGGAGAACGTGAGCATACCCACTACTGGGGTGTGGCTTGCTCAGTATCACAACTCCACGAGGGAAAATCCTACTGGGTGTCCTAGTAGGTCGTGCATCTGGAAAGGCTGCATTGCGCCAAACAATTTGGCTTAAACTGGCGAGCGCGATTAGCAGTACGTTCCAGTCCCGGCTGTGGGGTCTTCGACCGCGATTGCGCTGAGATGGACACCCCGGGGTTTTGGTTAGGGTTAGAGTCCCACACATCACCTTGTCCCCCACATGTGGCAAGGTGAAGGCCATGATGTTTTCCACTAGGAAAACAAAAAGCCTTAGGTCCAGCATTGGACGTTTATTGACTGAAATGATAATGATGAAGATGAGGCTGATGCTCTACTCACCCTGTAGGGATGGAGCCGACAAGGCTGATGCCGAACTGCTCCTTGAGTCCCCAGAACCTGGAGACCAGGGTGCCCACCACGATGGCGACCAGCTCGATGGGCACCGGCACTCGGCTGCGCTTGCTCACCCATGGCTGAAAAAAACCGTGGAGATATAACACAAATCTAGGTATCGTTTTTTTTATATTGAGGAGAATCAAGATGGCCTCACTCCGCCTGATGGTAAGCGGCCGTGAGATCCAAATATGAGATTGACTGGCACGAAAGAACATAAATTAAAGTTTAAGGCGATTAGGCGACACCGCGACTATACCAGCGCCACCAATTAATTTATATTAATTGTGGGATTATGAGACATATTTTAAAGAATCCTTCTATGAAAACATAAGCTTGCTAAGTATTTTAAAAAGCTCGATATCTCGCCGAAATACTGTCATGCGAAAAAGTATTACTTAAAAAAGTAGAACTTAGATGTACTAACCTATAACTAAAGCAATAAATGATATTTGATTTGATTTTATTTCAGACTTGCTTGACCTTCAAAATGGTGCTGGCGCCATCTGCCGGCGGCAGTCGCCAACGCGTCGCCAGCACTGCGGCGGTATGTCGAAAGTACTGCGGCAGCATGTCGACAGCACGGCGGCGACATGTCGCTACGTCGCCGCCGTGCTGTCGACATGCTGCCGCAACAGCTAGCCGTCAACGTCAGTTGCATGCGTCGACAGCAAACTGCTGTTCGTGTGTAAGCAGTCTTAGATTGGCCGCCGTAGCTGAATATTGCAGGGTTTGTATATGTTGAAATACCTTCAGCAGGTCATTGTTGAGTGCGATGACTAGACAGGAGATGATGGAGATCGTCAGCGCGGCCACGTTCAGGTTCACGAGGCCCTTGCACACCTCGTAAACAGTCTGGAAACGAAAAACATTCATTAATATCAAATAAAAATTAAATAAATGGATGCGCCAAACAAACACACCAATGAATCTGTAGGCCTAACCTAACATGTGTACCGCGACAAAATTTTGCCGACTCTCGCTCGTTCGCGAGAGCGCATCCCGCTCATCGCTCAGTCAGGTGAGCGAGAAGCAACTTGCACCGATACAATATGTACGAGTGTCGACAAATTATCTCGTGGCGCACATGTTAGCCTGGCTGGTCTGAAACTACGGAAACCCCTGTACTATGAGTACCAGATGATGATAATTAACTGGGGGCGTCAACCCAGAACACCTAGACCTTAAACTTAGAAAATGTACTTTCCTAAATTGACTTGCGCCTAGGGTTGCCAACTTTTTTTACAAGAAAAACAGTATATTCAGGTCTATGAAGATTATCAAACAGTATTTTAGAAAAACGAACAGTATTTTATTTATTTATTGCTTTAAATACATATTTTTTTTAGCTTCTCGCACAACGTATTAATTCACAATCTTTTTTGAAAATGTCATATGCCTCATCACAATTTATATCAAAGTTAAAATAAATGAGGAGCTCGTTTTTTATTAATTTGATGGATGCTCTGTTTCTATCATCCCGCCACTTAGCATTCATTACTGAAAAAATCTTAAAAATTTTTGAGCGTCTGCTTCGATGCTGAAAACAGTATTTTTGTATACTTTTTTTTGTAAAAAAGAAAAAAGTATAATTTAGTGAAAAACAGTATAATACTGTTTAAAACAGTATAATTGGCAACCCAGTTGCGCCATCGAGGCCGTCGACATTGGCGCCCAACGTGGGGCCAAATAGACTGTTGTAGAAAATACCTCTTTTTAAATAGTAATAGATAACTTTTCACAAAACATTAGTAAACCGCCGAAAATACATACATTATCTGGTAGAAAGCCTTGTCAGCGAAAAGACTGCAGAAATTGTACTAGCGCATAGGACAAGAAACTTTTTGATATTAATGTATACAGCTGACCTTCTGTGTATACTTAAATAAAAAGTCAGCTAAGTGCAGATTCATTTATAGGCAAATGTGAGCAGACTAAAAAAAAATTTAAACAAATTTTAGATTAAAATTAACAAAATTTCACCATAGAGCTACAACTTGAACGAATCAAGTATTCATTGTTCAGAATAGATGGTAGAACGCGTGGTCAAATGAATGCAAAACCCTACAGACACTGTTTGACTGGCCGGTTGGCGCAATGGTAGTGACCCTGCCTCATATGCCAAAGGTTGTAGGTTCGATCCCCACCCTGGACAAACATTTGTGTGATGAACACTTATGTTTGTTCAGTGTCTGGGTGTTATAATAAATACATATTTAAGTATTGTATTTGTGATCCTCTGTTGTCTGATGTCTGTAACACAAGTGCATAAGCTACTTAGTACGGAGTCAGGTCAATTTATGAGATGTTGTGAGAATTTAATTATATCCTACTTACAAGTACAAACTTATAGTTGCTCGGCAGTTTGGGCAGCTTCAGCCCAAACAGGTCCTTCAGCTGGGACCCCAGCACGTGGAAGCTGGCCGCGGTCGTGAACCCGGATACCAGTGGCTCAGAGAGCAGCGTAGACACCGCGCCTAGTCGGAGGATCCACATGATGACCTGACGGGAAGCGGTGAAGCAATGAGATGAAGGTATGTATAGAGAGATTGTTAGAAAGATAGAAAGTTAGTTAGATAGATAGATAGTTCGTTAGTGAGATAGTTAGATAGATAGTTAGATAGATAGTTAGATAGATAGTTAGATAGATAGTTAGATAGATAGATAGATAGATAGTTAGTTAGATAGATAGTTAGTTAGATAGATAGTTAGATAGATAGTTAGATATATAGTTAGATAGATAGTTAGATAGATCTATAGATAGATAGTTAGATAGATCTATACAGGGTGTATCTGTGAACATTTACATCCCTTTAACCACGTGTTCTACCAACCATCTGAACAACATTTGTTCTATGACTTTTGAAAATTCGCATAAAAAAATTTCATCTTTCCATACAAAGTCGGTCACGTGACTTGGTCATTTGTATGGGGAGTCGAAAATTTTTTCGAAGAATATAGAAAAGTGGTTGAACAAATGTTGTTCAGAATGGATGGTAGAACACGTGGTCAAATGAATGCAAAACCCTACAGACACTGTTTGACTGGCCGGTTGGCGCAATGGTAGTGACCCTGCCTCATACGCCAAAGGTTGTGGGTTCGATCCCCACCCTGGACAAACATTTGTGTGATGAACACTTATGTTTGTTCAGTGTCTGGGTGTTATATATGTATTTAAGTATTGTATTTGTGATCCTCTGTTGTCTGATGTCTGTAACACAAGTGCATAAGCTACTTAGTACGGAGTCAGGTCAATTTATGAGATGTGAGAATTTAATTATATCCTACTTACAAGTACAAATTTGTAGTTGCTCGGCAGTTTGGGCAGCTTCAACCCAAACAGGTCCTTCAGCTGGGACCCCAGCACGTGGAAGCTGGCCGCGGTCGTGAACCCGGACACCAGTGGCTCAGAGAGCAGCGTAGACACCGCGCCTAGTCGGAGGATCCACATGATGACCTGACGGGAAACGGTGAAGCAATGAGATGAAGGTATGATATAGAGAGATTGTTAGAAAGATAGAAAGTTAGTTAGATAGATAGATAGTTCGTTAGTGAGATAGTTAGATAGATAGTTAGATAGATAGTTAGATAGATAGTTAGATAGATAGTTAGATAGATAGATAGATAGATAGTTAGTTAGATAGATAGTTAGTTAGATAGATAGTTAGATAGATAGTTAGATACTTAGTTAGATAGTTAGTTAGATAGATCTATAGATAGATAGTTAGATAGATCTATACAGGGTGTATCTGTGAACATTTACATCCCTTAACCACGTGTTCTACCAACCATCTGAACAACATTTGTTCTATGACTTTTGAAAATTCGCATAAAAAAATTTCATCTTTCCATACAAAGTCGGTCACGTGACTTGGTCATTTGTATGGGGAGTCGAAAATTTTTTCGAAGAATATAGAAAAGTGGTTGAACAAATGTTGTTCAGAATGGTTGATAGAACACGTGGTTAAAGGGATGTAAATGTTTACAGATACACCCTGTAGATAGATCTATAGATAGATCTATAGATCGATCGGAAGCCCCGGCCCGGGGGGAAGGGGATAAAAGGTTGGCAGCGCACTTGTAACTCCACTGGTGTTGCAAGTGTCCATGAGCGGCGGCAATTGCTAACTATCAAGTGATCCGCCTGCTCGTCTGCTACCTATCACATAAAAAAAAACATAGATCGATAGTTAGATAGATCAATCGATAGATAGATCGTTAGAGTGATAGTTAGATACTAGCTACAAAAGAGAGTTTTGGGCGACTTAACGTGCACGCGTAACATACGATAAAAAGAAAAAAGAGAAAAGAGAAAAGAAAAAGAAGATTTTCGTTAAAAAAGAACTCGGTCCAGATCATACCTGTATTAACCCAACAGTGAGGCATAGTGCATTCAAAACTTCCAACGGCGTATACACCGGGCCCGCCGCTACCATATCCGCTGTAGATTAATAAAAAATATTATTAGTTACTATATTACTAATACTAGCTTTTGCTCGCGACTTCGTTCGCGTGGACTTTAGGTTTTACGACTTCACATTAGAAACCTCAAAAATTGTAGCCTATGTGTTATTCTGATGTATAAGCTATAAGTATTGTGGTAAAGTTTCATTCAAATCCATTCAGTAGTTTTTACGTGAAAGAGTAACAAACATCCATACATCCATACTTACAAACTTTTGCCTTTATAATAGTAGTAGGATTATAAATGGGAAAGTGTGTCTGTCTGCCTGTATGTTTGTATTTCTTTCACGGCAAAATGAAACGACGAATTGACGTAATAGTTGAAGGGATGGAGAGTAACATAGGCTACGTTTTTTCCCTTTCTAACACCCCATTTTAGGATAGTGGGGGGCGCGAGCGAAGCCGCGGGCAAAAGCTAGTTACTTATATTCACAGGAATGATTCAAAATAATACCTACAATTTAATAATGTGATTATTCATTGTAATTTAATTTTATAACTTGAAGACTTTTTAAGGGCTATCAATAGTTAAGATAATGAAAAATAAGGTTAAATGACGTCTCTGAGTGCGGCAGTGAATCATCAAAATATACTTTTTAACTTACTTCCATCTATAAGACTAGTTTCGTTGAATATTGGCACGTGCGCTGGAGTTGACAACTGGGTCACCACCTGAAAAAAGATTCATTCAAATTGATTAAAATTTGGTTATGATGACGAGCCGCTTGGATTCCCTTGACAAAAAAGACAAGCGGTCTGTCCGTTTGTGAGCACGGCCGTTGTAACGCAGTCGAAACGTCAAGCAGTAAGTAAGTGCTATACCTACTTATAGTAAAACATTCTCCCGTTACAATCATCATCATCATCAGCAACCCACACTCGTCCACTGCAGGACATAGGTCTCCCCTAATGCACGCCACTGCTCCCGATTTTCGGCTACACTCATCAAGCCCACACCAGCCAGCCTTCGAATGTCATCATCCCATCTTGTCGCAGCGTCCAACACTACGCTTACCGAGACGCGGTCTCCACTCAAGGACTTTACGGCTCCAATGGTTGTCAGTTCTGCGGCTAATGTGACCAGCCCACTGCCTTTTCAGTTTGCTAATTCGGTGGGCTATGTCGGTGACTCTGGTTCTCTGTCGGATTACATCATTTCTGATGCGGTCTTCCCGTTTAGTCCCGCTTATATCAAGTACTAGTGGCCCGCCCTCACTTCGCTTCGGGATCGTAATTCAGAGATGAACCAATAGATGGCGCTGTGTCCAATTACATCGCGCAAGCGTTTCGTGTTTTCGGTTTAGCTATAAGCCTTGTCGTTATCTATAGAAGTTATCTCTTAATAAATAGTGTAGATTTGTATGTTGCGAATGTTTATTATCATAAGTAAAGTAAATAATCCTGAAAGAAACTATTCAAATCTAATTGCAATGTTTAACGAAACTAAATTAAGAATTAAGAAATGATTGGCAACTGTCGGTGCTAGCTCATCCGTGAAATTCCTGAACGTGGCCGCACTAAGTTACGCTGAAAGTTAATGAAGTATACATGACCAAGGTCTTTTGTTTACAAACATCCGACAGTCTGTTTAATAAACGAATTAATCATGAGGATTTTACAAATAAATTAATCGATAGTGTGCGTTATGTAGGTAAAGTCCTTGAGTGGAGACCGCGACTCGGTAAGCGTAGTGTTGGACGCCCTGCGACAAGATGGGATGATGACATTCGAAGGCTGGCTGGTGTGGGCTGGATGAGAGTGGCCGAAAATCGGGAGCGGTGGCGTGCATTAGGGGAGACCTATGTCCAGCCGTGGACGAGTGTGGGTTGCTGATGATGATGTGTGCGTTATGTTGGCATTAGGTCCATCTGTACATAAGGGTGTATCTGTATTTACATCCCTTTTTAAGGCTTACTCCAGAGAGTTTCATAACATCAAATCAAATCAAAATCTCTTTATTCAATTTAAGTCCTTTACAGAACATTTATGAATGTCAAATTTTATAATCTACTGCTGATTCGGAAGGTCAATTTCTTATTTAAATATCTTAAATTAAACAAAATTGTTAATAATACATTGGCGTCGCTTCAGTGCAAATGTCAGCCTAATACCACGATTTCTACCAACCATACTGAACAACTTTAAGTTCTACAAGGTTTAAAATTCATTCAAAAATGTACGCTTCCCCATACAAAATGAACAAGTCACGTGATCGACTTTGTATGAAAAGTTGAATCTAGTTTTCAAATAAAATGTGTTGTTAAGAATGGTTGGTAGAACCAAATCTTTGGGTAGAACACGTAGATAAAAGGGATGTAAGAACATAAATGTTCACTGATACACCACTGCATTTGTACCACGTACCTTTCCAGCCATAAGACATCCCACGGCGAATGTCCCCATGGAGACGTGAGGCGAAGTCCCGAATATGACGTACACCAGGACAGGGAAGAAGGCCATGTACAGGCCCACGATAGGCGCCACCTCGGCCAGGAGCGCGTACGCCATTCCTGGTGACAAAAAAAAAAACTGTCGGAGAGTCGCGTTTCAGCATGAATAGGTCAGCTTGACCGGAGTGTTACCCGTGGTAACCGGTCGCCGAAGACCGGCGTGAAGCAGCGCATGCGCTGTTTTTAGCTGAGTCAAGTGACCCCAGCGCTCTTCGAAAGTCTGCAGAATACCAGCGCCGCGGGGGCTCGTTTCCTGTAGCTGATACGTCTATTTCTCTTCTATTTTTATTTTCTGTTTTATAATATTTGTTATGTTTGGTGCATAATCATAATCATCATTTATCTGCATAAAATATGGTATACAATATGGTCTTAAAATATTTTCTTATTATTCTTAAGTGAGGGTACCGGAGGCCCAATGGGAGGAAAGGGGGAGCGCACTTGTGACTGTACTGGTGTTGCAGGTGTCCATAGGCGGCGGTAATCGCTTATACGGTGAACCGTCTGTTCACCTGCTACCTCATTTTTTTTAGCCTGCTTGATCCCACTGCTGGGCAAAGGCCTCCCCTAAGGTCTTTCACTGGCGCCATTCGCTGCCATTATTTCCGGCTGGAGTGTTGATCCAAATCGTGACGCTATCTTTTCTTAGGCGACCTGCCCAATCCTATTTTAATCTGCTATCTATCGCATAAAAAAACCAACCTTGAGGTATATGCATCACGGCGGTGGTGGCACCTGCCACCAGGTCACCCACCAGGAACTCCTTGAAGTTGTACCTCGGCAGCCAGCGGAACACTGGGATGGAGTTGCTGAGGCATTCGCCGAACCCGCAACCCCTGACTGCCCTCTTGCATTGGTAGCCCACTGGAAATCAAACAAAACCACGCTTAAGTATAATGCGAACACAGATCCTCTGCTTTTCTTCCTCCTCTTTTCATTCATCATCATCAGCAACCCACACTCGTCCACTGCGGGACATAGGTCTCCCCTAATGCACGCCACCGCTCCCGATTTTCGGCCACTCTCATCCAACCCACACCAGCCAGCCTTCGAATGTCATCAACCCATCTTGTTGCAGGGCGTCCGACACTACGCTTACCGACCAGAACCACCCAACCAGAGTCACCGACATAGTCTGTCACTCTCAACCTGAAAAAAAAAATGGCGTATGATGGTGATGTAGTGCACCATCATACGCCATTTTTTTTTAGCCAAAGGCGGCTACGAGCAAGCGGGTCACCTGCTGGTAAGAAGTAATCATCGCCGCACATTTGCGAGGTCAGGGAAGTCGCTGATGTGTTGTCGGATTTTAGGAAGGAGTCTTCTCTTGAAGGTACGATCAAGCTAACGATCGAGTTTCTCAGAGCACTCCCTGTGATAGATGCGGTAAAGAATACAAAGGGAAGCTATATCCCGCCGCAAAGCCAGAGGATCAAGCTCTCAGAGAGTAAAGTCATGGATAATAATTTGAGCTGCCCTACGTTGCGGCAGGCCTGTCCCACTCCGCATGTAGGTATCGAACTTGCAAGTACATGCGGCGGGCCCCTACCGGAGGGGCACATTGTAGAAAATCACGAGCGAGCGGCGACGCATGTGCGACAGTTGCTTGCGATAGAAAGAGAACGCACTTCTAATGAATAATGGTAGGCATTGAACTCTGGGCGGTCGGATTTCAAACGTTATGTTTATGGTAGCCTGAGTCTTCATTTCCATAAACGGTTTTTAGGAGTGGGCTTTCTGTACTTGTAATATTAAGTATTCTGTGGTTGCGGGTAAGAGGAAGTTTAATGTGTCAATAAAGTCATCAAGTTAATTGACTTTTCAAGACTTTCTTGATGCATTTTAGAATTTAAATGCTTTACTTACACGGCTTGTCTGGCTTGTGGTAGTCTGCATCTTTGTTCAGTGTGTCCTGCTGATACACCCGCCTAATCACATTGAACTGCTGGCTGGGCCGCTGCTGCGCCCTGGGGACAAGGAAAAAGGTATCTTTATAACACAGCTGCACAACGCACAGACATAACCTGGGAGAGCCACGCTTTAACATAACTGGGTCGGCGCCACCTGATTGATACCACCGGCGACGGCAAGATTGGCGTGAAGCAGCGCCTGCACTGTGTTTCGGCCAAAGAGTGAGGGTACTGGAGGCCCAGTTGAGGGAAAAGAGGGTTAAAGGTTGGAAGCGCACTTGAGACTCTATTGGTATTGCAAGTGTCTATGGGCGGCGGGAATTTCTTACTATTAGGTGATCCGTCGGCTGGTCTGCCATCTATCACATAAATAACCTAACCAATGTTTTATCATGATACTTAACTAAACTCGATACTCTACAAAATGAAAAAATATTAATTGTTAGGTAAGAATACGTGACCAGAAAAAAAAATCCTAGGACGAGTTGCCCCAAGTCACACTATTTTGTTAAAATGTTACTTTAATCTCTAATTATATTTAAGTGAATGTTTGGAATAATATGTAGGTTAGACGAGAGCTTTAGTTAATAACGATTATTAGACTGATAATAATTAAAAATGGTATCTAGCTTGACCTTTAACTAAAATTAATGAAAGATAAGAATTCAATTTTATATAAGTTTAACATTTACAGTAGCTAAATATTATGTTGATTCCACTCGTTTTATAATAAAACATGTTTACTAAGTTTATACAGGGTGTCCTGTAAACAACTCGTTCATAAGGTAGAATAACATCACAATCGCATTTTTTTAAATTAATTAATAGTCTTATGGAATCATTAATTTTTTTAAAGAAAATTGCAGGGTTCATTTGCGGACAGTATGCTATTTTTTTATTTTTAAGACCTAATTGTACACCAAATGAAACAATAAAGAATTATGAATATGATCATAATATTCCATAGGACTATTTTGGGATCAAGTAAGTATAATAATGAGGGCTACCGCGTGTGGAAAATCCGTTAGATGGCGTACGCGTAGACTGAGGTCCAACTACACGGTGATTGGTTATTTTTGATGTGAGATGTCAAAATGTCAATAAACGACCAATGACGTTGAAGTTGGACCTCAGTCTACACGTGCGCCATCTAACGGAGTTTCCATACGTGGTAGCCCCCATAATGGGGGCTACCTACCTACCTATATTGAGGAGTGAGGCGAGGGAACACATCGTAAAGAAATCTGTACCTTTTGAACACACTCCTCAAATAATCTCAACTTTCAAACAGAAACAATATAATATAGTTTAATTAGTACATACCATAAACAACATTGACCATTTAGAAATAAGTTGCCAAAAGTTAGAACAATGTTACACACCCTGTATAACCAATTATTAACTGAACTCAAATTGGACCATTCTCCTTAGATAACGAACTGGGTTTGGGTTATTAAGTGGTCGATTGTACTATTATGCTTTATGTGGTTTTGATTATAATACGCTAATTTATAGCTAACTAGTGAATGACCGCGGCTCCGCCCGCGTTGAGTTCCTAAAAAGCTTATTTTTATTAATTAGGTATACTATTACAGTATCGTAAACATACATCACATTAACTACGTGGTCTACCAACCATTTTGAATAAAAAAAAATTCGAGTCCCCGTACAAAACGACCAAGTCAGACCGACTTTGTATAAAAAACTAGTGGCCCGTCCTCACTTCGCTTCGGGACCGTAATTCCGAAATGAACCAATAGATGGCGCTGTGTTTAATTACATCGCGCAAGCGTTTCGTGTTTTCGGTTTACCTATAAGCCTTGTCGTTGTCTATAGAAGTTATTTCTTTATAAATAGTATAGAAGAAGATTGTAAGTACTTAGTTACCACAAAATAGATTATAGGTACCTATATGCGTTAAACACCCCGTTGCTTGGTATATAATCGTTTAAGTATCGGGTCCCGGCTTCGATTCCCGGCCGGTTCGGTTGTTATTTGTCGCGTGTTAGAAATATTGTATTGCACCTCGAAAAATCCAATTTACTTGGATCTAACTCTGTAATGTTTTATTTTCTTCAAAAATATCATATTTTCGCCACAATCAGTGTAAATAGGTTCGCGGTGCTAGTTTAGTTCGTATAGCCCCTTAACTTATTTTGATGATCTAACATGCTAAAGGAGTTTTATTCGTGTAACCTATCACGAGAGGTTCGTGATAACACGACTAAAATATTTGTATCGTGTTGTTATGTCCACATTTTTTTAATGATATAGGAAGGCAAACGAGCGTGCGGGTCACCTGATGTTAAGTGAACACCGCCGCCCGTGGACATCAGTCCAGAAGGAGTGCGGATGCGTTGTCAGCCTTTTAGGAAAGTATAGGCTCGTTTTTGAAGATTTGAATGTCGTACCGGTTCGGAAATACCGCTGCGGAAAGTTGATTCTACAATGAGGAGGTGCGTGGCAGAAAGTGACGAGTAAAGCGCACGGTAGAGGACCGCCATCCATCCAGATGGAACGGATGGAATCCTAGTTTATGGCGTGTAGTGTAGTAATGGATATTTTTATTCTATTCTAAAATTTAACGGTGTGTTTGCTGATAACTGTACATATTATTACGTTTATCTGAAGATTCCCCCCCTGGACAAACATTCGTGTGATGAACATTTGTGTTTGTTCAGTTTCTGGGTGTAATATATGCATTTAAGTATTATATTTGTGTTTCCTCTGTTGTCTGATATTCGTAACACAAGTGCTATTTTACTTAACGCCCCGTTGGTCTAGTGGTTTAAGTACCAGGCCGTGATCTCGGGGTCTCGGGTTCGATTCCCGGGTCGAGCAAAAAGTATGTTTCGAATTTTTCGAACATAGCTCGGGTTTGTGATCACCAATCCGCATTAGGCAAGGGTGGTGATTAAGCCTAAATCCCATCATAGTAGCGATAACTTGATTTCTATGATGGAGGCCTTTGCCCTGAGTGGGACAGTATATAGGCTGATGCTTTACTATTTGATGCGGAGTCAGGTCAATATATGAGATGTTGTGTATAATTTATTTATTTATTCCCATGCCCTGTGGACTTACCAGCCGTCCTCGTCACTGTCCTGGTCATACAACAGGGGCTCACTCTCCGGATCCGGGAAATCCTTGTCGAAGAACAAAAGAGTTTTTTTCATGCGCATTTTGACGAGTTTTTTAATAATAAGGTCATGTAGTGAATTTGTTTATAAACGTAAAAGTTATACAATGTCTCCGACTTGTTGTCAAGTCTTGTCTAGTAGTCGTCGTATGCGGCTGTCTCGCAGACAGTAAAAAGTCTATATAAGTTTTGATTTTTGGAATTTATAGTTGATTGTTTTAGTTATTAGGATACATTTTTAGGGTCTATTTATTTAATAAATAGTTTAACAAATAAGTATCTCGAATATATCTTTTTATAATCTTGTTATTTAATGAAAAAAAATGTTCTGAAATTACATTACCAGTATTTTTTTATTGGTTTTGTAAATACAGAATAGACCTTAGACCTTTTCTACACTTAGTATGCAAATAAATACTTGAATACTTGTAAGCATTTTCGTATATTTTTTCTTTATAGGACTTTTGTTAATTTAATAAAAAAAGTCAAGAAATAAGACTTTACTAACTTAATACTAAACTATAACACTTCTAACAAGAAAATTGTAATTCATTAGTTTTTAGAGTTTCGATTAAAAATGGCATCATTTTCTAAAACCACTAATTAAACTTGGCACACTACACTACACTTTTGAGGTACTTATAGGTTTTATTTTTAAATTGTACTTTTTATTGTTTATCAAGGTATCTCAAAAATATTCTAAAAAATATAGGTTTATGCACCATTTTTATAACTTTATAACGACCCGAAATTATTTTAGCAATTTTCTATGAATTGTAGGATTCGTTTTCTCCCATAGAATTATCTACCATAAAAATTAATATATTTATGAAAAAAAGGAAAAATCAAAAATCCCTAGACCGACTAGTTTTTTAAAAAACACTTTTTAAACTTAGAACACAGAGTTAAACTATTCTATCTGGCCATAATACATTGGCCTTGGTAGCCCAAACACTTAAAAACTTTTACTCGATTTTCGATTACTAAATCGACTGGTCACTATAATAGTATTTTTTAATTGTATACGTTGGCGAAGCCGCGTGGCGCGGTCAGTACTGAACAGCTGAGTCTCAGCTGATAAAAGTTCTCGGATGGATGAACAACATTTTGCAACATTTTTACTTCATAATTTTATTAAGTAAGTTGTTTTAGCGAGTAAAAATACGAGTAGGGAAATAAATTTTTACAACGTGTACATTGACCTGACTCTGTACTAAGTAGCTTAAGTACTTAGTATGGACTTATTTAGTACTTAGTTACTTGTGCTTGCGTTAGTAAACGAACTTACTTGGGACGGTCAACGACGCCGTCCTGTGGGACGTCCGAGATAGGTAAGTACCGCTAGAGCAGGGTTTCTTAAACTTTATGCAGTCACGGACCACTAAATGAATTCAAAAACCTCTACGGACCCCTGTCAAACAATAAGTATTTTAGGAAAAAAGAATCTTTTATGTTAGTAATCAGTTAAATTGCACAAAAATCTTTTATTGGTAGTTTACTTACACTAAGGCAGTAATACTTAATTAGGTACTAAATTAGTGAAAAGGATGCTCTAGTTTGAAGGGCCCGTGCCCCAGAAGTGGGGACGTAAATGGGCTGATGGTGATGAGCTGCTGCGGACCCCTGACACTCATGTTACGGACCCCTAAGGGGTCCGTAGACCCTACTTTAAGAAACCCTGCGCTAGAGGGACGAAGTCGCCAAGGACTTCAAGCACTAAACGTGCAAGATTGGTCGGAATTGGCTCAGGACCAAACAAAATGGCGTACTTTGACGTCGGGGACCAAGACCCAGCTTGGATCGCTGAGCCAGCGTTGTAAGTATTAACCACGTGTTCTACCAATAACTTTGACCAACAATAAGTTCTATTACCCGACCCGACCCGTTTAGCGCAATGGTTTGAGCGCCGGTTGAGATGTAAGGGTCGCGGGTTCGATTCCCGCACCGACACAAATGTTTGTTGATGAAACAGATATTTGTGTTGGGTCTGGGTTTGTGATACCTTCGTTGTTTCTGGTTTCCATAGCACAACGGAAAACCTTAGTTTGGGACCAGGACAAATGTATGCGATGTTGTCTCAATTTATTTATTTATTTATTAGGGAAATTCGTATGAAAAACATTTAACGTTTCATACAAAATCGCTTAGTGCGAGTATAGAATGGGTAGAAGACATTTGGTATTAAGTATCTAAGCAGAATCCAAAAACAAACCAAATAATCAGTATACAAGTAAAAAGTATCAGTCTACCTACTGTCCCACTGCAGGGCAAAGGCCTCCATCACACTTAGAAATCAAGTCATCGCTACTATGATGGGTTTAGGCTTACGCTGGCCTAATGCGGATTGATGATCACAAACCCGTACCTATGTTAAAAAATTTCAAAACATACATAGGTACCTATATACTCTTTGCTCGGTCCGTGTTACTAGGGTATTTAGTAAAAATAAGTAACTACATAAGTTGAACCTACCTATTTGTTTTTACTAAAAAGTTATCTTCATTTTGTAAGGAAACTTCATATTATCAGAAATACTTGCGACAAACGTTTAAAGGTCAGCCATTGAAAAGTAGGTGAACGTTTTTATCATTCAGACACTGAACTTGCGTAAAATATCACAACACCCAGCCCTGAACTCGGTGCCTTTCTTTTTAATACACTGATACCATCTTAGCCTAACTATACCTACTATTTATAAAGAGATCTATTCTAGAGACACCGGCAAACCTTAAATACAAACCGAAATGACGAAACACTAGCGCGGAGCAATCAATCTATGCCCAGCGCCATCTATTAGTAGACAGTGGAACTACTAATCCGAAACCGAAACGACGTGAGGCCGGGCCACTAGTCCATATCTATACTATTTATATAGAGATAACTTCTAAGTATAGACAACGACAAGGCTTATAGGTAAATCGAAAAACGAAACGCTTGCGCGATGTGATTGGACACAGCGCCATCTATCGGTTCATTTCTGAATAACGGTCCCGAAGCGAAGTGAGGGCGGGCCACTATGAGGTACTTTAGCCACTAGTACTATACTATTTATAAAGAGATAACTTCTAATGACAACGACAAGGCTTATAGGTAAACCGAAAACACGAAACGCTAGCGCGATGTAATTGGACACAGCGCCATCTATCGGTTCATTTCTGAATAACGGTCCCGAAGCGAAGTGAGGGCGGGCCACTAGTTATTTATAAAGAGGTAAATTCTATAGACATCGACAGACCTTATACAACCTGTAAGGGAAGGGGTATAACATACCGAAAACTGTAAATAGGGCTTGCCTTGGGAGGCTTTGGAAAAATAGTAAGAAAAATTAATCTGCTACCGTTTCCGAGTAATTAGGCACTGAAGTTTTAACGCAAAAATCGTCGTTGACAACCCTAAAAACAGCTGATTTCATTCGTAAATCAATATGAGGTCAATCACCTAGGTACCAGGCGTTAGAAATTGCAGTGTACAGAAGGAACAAAATCTCTCATTTAATGCCTAAAATCAAAGCAAGCGAGAGAGTCATGAATTAAAGAAAAACAATCTTCGAAATGAACCGACCAAATGTTTATTTTGTAAAATGTTTTCAACTGTGGGAGAGCCACGCTTCGGCATGAATGGGCCGGCTCGACCGGAGTGATACCACTGCCTCACAGAAAACCGGCGTGAAGCAGCCCCTGTGCTGTGTTTCGCTGAGTGAGTGAGGGTACCGGAGGCCCACCCGGGGGGAAGGGGATAAAAGGTTGGCAGCGCACTTGTAACTTCACTGGTGTTGCAAGTGTCCATGAGCGGCGGCAATTGCTTACCATCAGGTGATCCGCCTGCTCGTCTGCTACCTATCACATAAAAAAAACACACACATTCACAATTACAAAATGGTTGTTAAAAACAATCTAAAATGTTAAGAATGCTGACTGTTTGCTGCTGCTGAGAAAGGCAGTTTCTTTTAAGTAGTAGGTAGGTATGGGTTTGGAATTAAAAAGCCCGCCATCAACTCGCGCCCAAAGCGGGAGACGCTGCTTCGAAACGCCCGGCCCAGCGCCCGCAGCGCTCGCCGCGAAGAATCTTGTAAGTAAGTACCAAATGATCATTCTGTTTTTTTGATCTGTAGTTTTACCCTTACTACACACACACACAAACAAAGAACAGTTGTAAATAAGCCCCGCCTTGTACCAGGCGTTAGAAATTGCCGTGTACAGAAGGAACAAAATCTCTCATTTAATGCCTAAAATCAAAGCAAACGAGAGAGTCATGATTTAAAGAAAAAAATTCTTCGAAATGTACCGACCAAAAGTGTTTATTTTGTAAAATGTTTTATCACACATTCACATTTACAAAATTGTTGAAAACAATCTAAAATGTTAAGATTGCTGACTGTTTGCTGCTGCTGAGAAAGGCAGTTTCTTTTAAGTAGTGTGGTAGGTATGGGTTTCGAATTAAAGAGCCCGCCATCAACTCGCGCCCAAAGCGGGAGACGCTGCTTCGAAACGCCCGGCCCAGCGCCCGCAGCGCTCGCCGCGAGGACTCTTGTAAGTACCAAATGCGCGGGCTTTTTGACCATTCTGTTTTTTTGATCTGTAGTTTTACCCTTACTACACACACACAAACAAAGAACAGTTGTAAATAAGCCCCGCCTTGTACCAGGCGTTAGAAATTGCACTGTACAGAAGGAACAAAATCTCTCATTTAATGCCTAAAATCAAAACAAGCGAGAGAGTCATGAATTAAAGAAAAATAATCTTCGAAATGTACCGACCAAATGTGTTTATTTTGTAAAATGTTTTATCACACATTCACAATTACAAAGTTGTTAAAAACAATCTAAAATGTTAAGAATGCTGACTGTTTGCTGCTGCTGGGAAAGGCAGTTTATTTCAAGTAGAAGTTAGGTATGGGTTTGGAATTAAAAAGCACGCCATCAACTCGCGCCCAAAGCGGGAGAAGCTGCTTCGAAACTCCCGGCGTCCGCAGCGCTCGCGCCACGAGGTTTCGTGTACTAAAGTACTAAATGCGCGGGCTTTTTGACCATTCTGTTTTTTTGATCTGTAGTTTTACCCTTACTACACACACACACTCAATAAGATTTAGGGATGTGAATCACCATTTTTTCGGTTATCGATGTCAACTTCTGCAATCCTAGTAGTTAGTACTAAATAACATTTTGTAATCCGAAACGTTAGATTAACAATATTTCCGATCTTAATTTTAAATTACATTAACTGTGGGAGAGCCACGCTTCGGCATGAATGGGCCGGCTCGACCGGAGTGATACCACTGCCTCACAGAAAACCGGCGTGAAGCAGCCCCTGTGCTGTGTTTCGCCGAGTGAGTGAGGGTACCGGAGGCCCACCCGGGGGAAGGCGATAAAAGGTTGGCAGCGCACTTGTAACTCCACTGGTGTTGCAAGTGTCCATGAGCGGCGGCAATTGCTTACCATCAGGTGATCCGCCTGCTCGTCTGCTACCTATCACATAAAAAAAAAATACTTCAAATTAATTGTAATCTAACCCAGAGTTACTAAATGCTTGTACTTGTTTACTTACTGTACACTTAAAATTATCTTTTAAAGTAGAGCTAAACGTGAACTTAAAGCAACAATAAAAAATACCTACCACTTCTATGGAGATAATAAGTTAATAACACTACAAAAAAGTACTCTCAAAAATAAATTAAAACATTCCTTATGTAAAGTATTGATAAACTACTTCTTAAAATTGTTTCATATTTTTTACCATTTATTGGATAAATGGCAGACGAGCAGACGGATCATCTGATGGTTAGCGATTGCTGCCGCCCATAGGGGTTACATCCATGTCCTGGTTTTATGTGTGCCCGTAGGAATAATTCGACTGATCCGGCTAGGTCATGCCGGACCGTGGTTATCCCACGATAAATAAATCATTACTTTTGCCAGATAATAGTTCGGACGAACTGGCCAATTCATACCGAAGCTTAGCTTTCCCCGGTAAATAAATCACCACCTTTGCCAGGTAAAAAATCCAGTCGTAACGGCCAATTCATGCCGAAGCGTGGCTCTCTCAAGGAATTTACACTATCGATTAAAATTTCTACATCATGTACGTACATCCCTAAAGTCGAAATGTGTTCAATGGCGCTTCTCTCTCTCTCGCTTTAATTTTCGGTTTCTGCCGTTCGGCGACCGGTGGCGCTGCCAGACTTTTCACCTTTCGGCAAATGACAAAAGAAATGCCGATCAGTTGCATTTTTTCTGTTGACCGCGCGCGATTTCTGTTTGTAATTTTTGGCAAAACTAGTAGATACTTTGTATCAAAAATGAGTTCGTCGTACAGTGACACCATTTACATCGATATGATCATGTGTGTTGGAGCTACGGACGGGAACCTAGCAGCCGCTCGACGCTTCTACGTGCTTCTACCATGACCGCCATGTGGACTGTAGACCAAACAGCCCACGCACTCTCCCGTCCTTGGCTTGTTTCCGGGGTTTGGTGAACCTGCGGTTGTGTGGTGTGTGGCTGCACACCACAGGCGCGAGCGCAGCTGCGAAGGTCATCCAATGATAGACCCGACTGTTAATAAGTTATCCAAACCAAAAACCGTGGAATTCATGGGTTGGAAGTCAGTGAATAAAATTTTTTGGTTTACAGTTGTCGTAACTAGCTAGTTTTGTTTCAAAAAACGATTATGGATAAAAATTAAATCTGTGGTGATTGTGCTGTGAATTGTGTTTTAAATCATGTCATTGTTTTGATAAAAGGTGTTCGTTTTGTGATTTCCTTATTTGGATTCGGATACCTAGGTACTACCTGAGGTACTAATAACTGGGATCATCTCAACTAAAAAGGTAGGAATATCAGTTTATTTTTGAATGCGCAAGTTAAACTTTTACGCAGCTGCGGCCGGCGCCGCCGCCGGCATTCTGTCCGAAAAAAGTACCAGGGCAACATGATTGTCTTCAACTAGAGAGGTGTAAGAGCGGGGAATCCCATAGATTTAAGTAGAAGGAGTCATGTCATTGATAAATCAGGGTTGTCAATTTTAGTTTTGTAAATAAACAATTTCCACTTTTGTATGGGAAAATCGGATTTTTTTTTTTTCACAATTTCCAACTTTTGACATCGGCATAGGGTTTCCATACACGGGCTGTACACGCACCTTTCGGTATGTTATACCATTTACCAAACACGTTGTATACTAACCGAAAAGTCGATACACTAGCGCGATGCAATCGATACCCAGCGCCATCTATTAGAAGAGAGTAGAACTAATGTCCCGAAACGAAGTGAGGGGGGCCACTAGTAATAAATAAATTCACACAACTTTTCACAGATTGACCAGAGCCTGACTCCGTACTAAAGTATCATCAGCCTATATACACTGTCCCATTGGGCAGAGGCCTCCAATCCTCCATCATAGAAATCAAGTCATCGCTACTATGATGGGATCAGGCTTAATCACTACGCTGACCTAATGCGGATTGGTGATCATCACAAACCCGACCTATGTTCGAAAATATCGAAATATACTGGTATCTGTATTGGAAAAAATATTTAATTAAACTAGGCCGCAGACCAGGGGCCAAATTTCTCCGAACCCACTATAATTGACAAGTAAATTACTTGTCAATTATACACACACACTCTATTGCACTTTACTCGGAGGTGGCGAACGAGGCCCTAAGTATATTCCCGGATGCATCCAAAACAGTGGCAGATACCATATAGCCTGAGTGGGCTTATTAGGCACTCAAATCTAGATTTTATATTATCATTTCAAACCGTGCGAGTGCAACGCTTCGGCATGAATGGGCCAGCTTGAAGACCAGCGTTAAGCAGCGACTGCGCTGTATTTCATCAAGTCAGTGAGGGTCACGGAGGCTCAATTGGGGCGAAAGGAGGTCAAAGGTTGGCAGCGCGCTTGTGACTACTGGTGTTGCAGGTGTCTATGGGCGGCGGCAATCGCTTAATTATAGCTGGAGGCACGAAAGTATAGCGATGACCGTTATTTTGCGCACTTGTAAAAAAGAAGACTTTCTATCAAAATTTTCTGCGCACTCAAGGTCATATAACTACACTTTCTTGCCTCGGACTATATCATCAGGTGATCCGTTATACGAAACTATAATCTATGCTCTGATTTGCGTAACAATTTTCAACATACTGTAACATCTACGTTATAATATGTAATGTAATGCAAGTTACATTTAAGTATTGTTATGTAAGATACCTATTTCTTTATGTTCAATGCAATCTTATAATGCATCAAGTCATGAAATTAATTGATGGCGCCACTGCTCCTTACCTCATTGACTAGATTTATTTTATTAGATTTTAGACTGGCCAGATGGCGTATTTGGTAGCGACCCCCCTATACCTCGTACGCCAAAACACAAAATAATTACACACAGAAGGAAGACTCAGCCTGATTTTGAATTTAGAAGATTTCGTTGACATATGCTAGGGTTGTTGCCCGGCATGAGTACATAAGCGCGCGGCCTCTACCATAGACCTCGACAGTTCGACAATCTTATGTCATAGGCTAGGATAAATGTGATCGAAAAGGCGTATTTCCCCGTTAGTTCGCATGCGTGAGTACCTACATGACACGTTTTTAGCTCTTAGTGGGCAGCCTACTTTCTGTGTGTAATTATTTTGTGGCCAAAAGTCGTGGGTTCGATCACCACCTTGGCTAAATAGAACAATACAGCTGTATTACATATTATACATATAGTTAATATTAGGTACCCAGTTATGGGGGTTAGTGGTTCAACCCCCTTCCCCTTAACTCCTATAGGCCACCTGTTTTTAATGACGTTCTTGAGAATTTAGGTATTGCAGAAATTTTAATATTTAGAGAATATTGTCCATAGGCCGGTCTTAAGTTCCCAACTCCTGGCCGATTTAGATAAAGCTTCGGTCATGTGATGTTTACTCAGATGAAACTAAATGCACACTTAGTAACTATGTCAATATCGTTCAATTAATTAATCGATTTATTAACAAGTCAGACAGCGAGTCTGAAAGTTGGCGATCTTGTATAAACTGAAAAAAACCGGTTAAATACGAGTCGTGGTCGTGATCACTTTATTTTTTACCAAGTAAGTAAGTAAGCATTTATTGAACACAAACAAAAAAAAGATATACAAAATTACCAGAACAGTAAGTATGAATAATAGTGGCCCGCCTAGCTTCGTTTCGGGGACAATAGTTTCAATCTGAACCAATAGATGGCGCTATGTGTCGACTACATCGCGTGGGTGTTTAGCTTTTTTGGATTACCTAACTACAAGCCTTGTTGTTGTCTGGAATTTACCTCTTTCTTAATATTATTAATTAATTATTTGAAGTAAATGTATTTACAATTAAGCATTTTGTGATTATTTCAAGTCTCTACCTGTTACCATTTATTCAAGCAAAAAATAAAAATTATTCAAGCATATTTTGCTTTACTATGGGCTCTGAGATATTTTGGCCCAACCCAAGAATCGAACCTGGGGCCCCCAATCGTAGCCATAATTTTGAAATACCAACCACTGACACGGATCTATAAATATGATTCGATATCTCACGTGTACCGCTGCAACAAGCTAATCTTAGTAAGTTATTAACGCCTAGTAAAAAAATTACAGCAATGTTTGTGAACTGTGTTTTTGCTCAAATAATGAATGAAGGAAATATTAAACGCGTATAAGGTAAACGTGGGAGCTTGAAACTCTACTTTCGCATTTTCCAACAGCAACCTCTAAATAATGTGTGTACTTATAATTTAATTATGTACCTAACTGCTTCTCTCAACGTCCCTCAAGGTCCAAACTGAAAACCAGCGCTGCAGTGGCTTCAATGAAGCAGCTTCAATTATGCTGAGTTTGGACCTTATTTTAGTTATTAGAGGAAAAAGTTTTTATTCAAGGGCTTTAAGCTGATGGTCCACACTGTTACGTTTTATAAAAGTTACCTAACTTGTAAAGAAACGTAGAAATTTTATTGTTAAGTTTATATTTTTTATATTAAATGGGTTGGTAATTGACCTCATCTCACCTGATGGACAATGGCAATGAGGTCTAAGATGTAGCGTGCTTTCCCAGAAGAAGCCTTTTCATTCTCGACTTAAAGACACCCAAATTGTAGCTCTCTGGGAATACAAAAGTCGGCAAGTTGTTCCATTCCTTAGCAGTTCGTACCAAGAAAGAAGAAGCGAAACGCGTACGAGCTGGTGGAACTTCCACAGTGTAAGGGTGGATTCTTTTCGTCTTCCGCATTGTCCGGTGGTAGAAAGCAGAAAATATAAAATATTCGTAAATGTTCTATAATGATATCATTACATTTATGTTATGAATATTAGCGTTATAAGTCTATGGCTAAACCTAAGTGGGTAACTTACCATCCATTTGGGTCCAATTTCTCCTTTTCCCACTCAGCCGAATTGTCCTTGCTTGTACTCCTCATTTTATATCACTTTTTACTTATATCTTTAAAACCACATAACTTTCATTTACTATAAAGTTAATACATAGATAATAAATGTCTTTGTTTTTTATTTTGTTGCAAAATATAATTTAAAAGTTGCACTGTGTTACGCAATGGATTAAATCTAAACAAAAAATTAAATAAAAATTTTTATTGAACTTTAACAACAACTATGATAAAAATAAATTAATTTAGATTTTTAGATTATATAAAGAGTTAAATAATGTAACTAGAGTTCTAATTCTTAACCTTACTTACATGTCATGTAACTTTGTAACGACTGGCTCGAAAAACCAGTCTTTTTTAACTAAACAATTAAAAATCCATCGATAATACGGGTTATGTCATTAAAACAAAAATATAATTGCCTATTCCCTCGTAAATAAAGGCGTTGTACTTTTTTTTTAATAAGTATATTATAGGCGGAAAACGAATAAGCGGGTTATTCGATGTTAATCGATCAGTATGATCATAAAGAGGTTAAAAATTAGTTAAAAAATGTAAATTATTTTAGCAAAGCGCTTTGTGGTTGAAACGAATGGAATATGATTTGACCTAGTTGTGGTGTATTAATTTACAATTTTATTTCACTCTCTTCATTAAGTTTGACTAAAATTTCTTTGATACATTTTTTGTGTGTAATTCTAAAACAATATTTGGCAATACTAGGATAGTTTACTGGCAATAGTATCTATGTACGGTGGCCTGCACTGCCGTCCTCTAGCTATAATGCCGTTAACTAACATTTGGTCATTTTTGAGTTATGAATACCATCCTAATAAGAAAAAAATTCCGCATCTAACCATCTTTCCCGATTTTTTCTATCTTGTTTAGTTTCTGAGATAGTATGTCATTAACTACGAGTCAGTGCACTATTTTTGCAAGATTACATAGCTAGAATGCAGTTACCTAAATTTCTTAGCTAAAACGCGGTTAAGGGATTTAATTTTTTTATTAATGATGAAAAAAATCAGAAATTACATAGCTAATTGCCGTTATTTGAATTTCCGTCTCAATAAAGCCGTTAAAATACTTTAATGGCAATATTGTTCGGCTGTTCTTTGGAAAGGTTATGTATGGCATTACAAGACTAAAACACCGTTAAGTGAAAAAACTAAACAAAAACGCGGTTAAAGTCCAATAGCGGCATTTAAGACTGGTAAAAATAAGTTTCTTGTTTTAAAATTTGCAAAAATGAGTTGACTTTTAACGCTGACCAAATGTAAAATGCTATAGTATTTTAAAACGTTTACAAGACTTAAATGCGGCTAACCCGCATTGCTTAACTATAATGCGGCTATGTGCCAAACGTTGCGGAGAGAGAAGACTCAGAGTGTTAGAAGTCGCGTACGCCTCGCAGAATTCCGTGCAAGATTTGCAAGGGCAGACTTTTGCAGGTTGCTACGCACTTGAACTCAATAAACACTATATCGGCACAATTAAAAAAAAACTGTTGTTGGGAAAACGCGTTCAAAGATTTTTGAGTCCCTGTATTTTTACAAAATCGGTCATAAATAATAGCAAAATTATAAAATTTCTTACACAAGACTTGACAGATCTGTTAACTTCCTCGAGCGAGAGGGGCTTTTTTGATAAATTCCTTCTTCAAAAAGTAGCCTCAAATGACTTTTACCTTTCTTTCCATTGAAAGAGCCATCAAGTCGAAACGGGGATCAAAGGTGTTCGTACAATCTCTCGGAAGAAGCCACCTAACGAAGCTGACTACAGCAAGTGGAGAAGTGGTTGCCTCAAAGCCAGCAGTCCTTTCAGTGGTTAAAGATTTCTATAGCCGATTACGCTTTGCATGCATCTCAACCTGATCCTGAAAATAAGGACTCTCGAGCAACATTAACACGCCACTTCACCGAAGACCTGCCAGAAGTCAACGTTGGCGAAATCGAAATTGCTCTTGGGCAGCTAAAAAATGGAAAAGCCCCCGGAGACGATGACGTAGCAACAGAGCTGATCAAAGCTGGAGGTAAACTCGTACAGAGGGAAGGTGCTTTTTAACGCTGTCCTATTTGAAGGGAGAAGGCGTGGAGTAGAAGTGTGGTCGTCCTGTTCTTCAAAAAGGGTGACAAAAGCCTGCTGAAGATCTATCGACCCATTTAGCTTCTAAATCACGTTTATAAGCTCTTTTCAAGAGTGATTACGAACCGTCTTGCGAACTCGACGAATTTCAACCACCGGAACAGGCTGGATTTCAGAGCGGATATGACACCATAAACCACATTCACACAGTGCGGCAGATTATATAGATAACCGAGGAGTGTAATCAGCCACTGAGTGTAGCATTTGTGGCATAAGGCCTTTGACTCGATTGAAATCTGGTCTGTTCTGGAGTCCCTGCAGCGTTGGCAAATAGATTGGCGATATATTCAAGTAATAAGAAGTCTCTACGAAGTCGCCACTATGTCCGTCCAAGTACAAAATCAGCAAATAAAACCTAAATACCATTATATCATTGCATCGAGGAGTGAGACAAGGGGACGTCTATCTCCCCGAAATGGAAAGGACGTGGCATCAACATAAATGGCGTTGGTACACATCTCCTACTTGCGATTCGCAGATGACGTCGTCATATTGGCCAAAACGATGCAGGACCTAAAATAGAAGCTAAATAGCTTGGCGGACTCTTCTAAACGCATCGGTCTACGGATGAAGTTGGACAAAACCAAGGTCATGTTCAATGAACATGTTCTACCGGAACCGATTGCGATCCATGGCGCCACCCTCGAAGTTGTTCAAAAGTATGTGTACCTGTTGGGCAGCATTCGGAAAACTACGTCGAGTCTTCTCATCGTCGATTCCACAGTGCCTAAAGACATTAGTGCGTCAGCTACCCGTCATGACTTACGGGGCCGAAACGTGGACATTAACAGCACGGCTAGTTCACAAGTTTAAAGTCGCTTAGTGGGCTATGGAAAGAGCTATGCTCGCCGTTTCTCTGCGTGATCGAATCCGGAACGAGGTGATCCGGCAGAGAACCAAAGTTATCGATATAGCTCATCGGATTAGTAAGCTGAAGTGGCCGTGGGCTGGACATATCTGCCGCAGAACTGGCAAACGTTGAGGTAAACGAGTTCTGGAGTGGAGACCGCATCTTGGTAAACGTAGTGTAGGACGACCTCAGGCCAGATAGAGTGACGATCTGCGCAAGAGGGCTGGCTGGAGCTGGACGCGAGTAGCCGAAGATCGATCAGAGTGGCGAGCATTTGGAGAGGCCTATGTCTTAGTGGACTGCAACAGGCTGATGATGATGATGATGATCGCGGAAATCGAGACGCTTTACTCAGAAATGTTAAAAGTACACAAAAAAAAATCTGAAAAGTGCGATACAATGTTTTAAATATTATTATTACGGTAAACTGTCATAAAGTTAAAATAAGTGCCATAATAAAGGCAGTTACTATTTTTTTAAAGCAGTAAATTATTTACCTGCTAAATTTAAGTAATTATGTTAAATATCGATAAAATTGATCTCAATGAGTTTTTTTAAATAGGTAAATCGTGATTTAAAACACTCAAATGCATTATATTATGTTGAACAAAAATACATTTTCTTGTATTTCCAAAATTGTTAGCTAAGTATGTGCTTAGCTTAAATGCCGTTAGGGTAAAAGGTTTTTATTTTAACTGCATTTTAGTCTAGTAATAATCATTATTTAAAAACACATTCTGTAAAATCTATAATTTATGTACTAATTCTAGACTTAAACGCCGTTAAGTAAAAATAACGGCATTTAAGTTCAGTAAATCTATTATACACCAACTCATTTTCCAATTTTATGAAAATTATTCAAAATCCAAGACTTAAATGCCGTTAAGGTAGTCGAAACGGCATTCTAGTTATGTTTTTATAATGTTATATGTAAAATAATACAAAGTTAAAACGTTTAAATTTAAATATTATCAAATATATGACACATAGAGTTGTGAAAGTTTGTGTGTATTAAAGCTCTTGCAAATACCAATGCAATGATATATACAAGTTGTATATAAACAGTTTACTTTAGAAACAGCAATTTTTTTTTCTTTCGCGCACTTTAAATCCATTTTTCTCCGAATGTGGTTTTGGCACTTAACGGCATTATAGTTAGAGGACGGCAGTGCACATCAAGTTACTACAATCTGTCAAATTTCTTCAATCGAACCTCACTTTTATGTCAAACGTGTTTGGTTCAATATCAACTGAGGAAATTTGACATATTGTAGTAACTTGATGTGCTGGCCACTGTACCTAATGGGGGTAATTAGTGAGAAAAAAAAAGAAAATTAAATTCGTATTTATTATCTAACTTGATTAATTAATTGATCGTACTTAATTGATCATAATTTTTAATAAAACATTTTTGATAAAACAGAGTTTAATGTATGAAGGATGGAATAAATTTTAAAACCGCACTGTGGTCGCAATTCCCGAAATGTTTGAATGACCAAACGAACTTATCCAATTTTTGCACTTGTATTTTTTTTATTTTAATTTTGAAAACTTATGAATATATTGTTTTATGTTATCACACATCAATTAATTAAGTCACATTTTGGACAAAGCAAAATACACGCACAGTTTGGACAAATCGTTAAATGTATGTTTGATCGAATCGCCGCTGACTTTTGTCAAACCGTTATGACCAATATTATATTGTGTATGTATCATGTTATGAATTATCATATAGTATCTAAATGTATGCATTTGTCATTGATGCATTTTATCTGACGAACCTTCGTAAAGTAGTTACAGATAAGTAATCATTTAACAATGTGCCGCTTTTATCATTATCTTTTTGAATTTTGGATATCAAATTTAAGACAGCATCCGCATCTTAAAGATGATAAATCAACTTTACCTATATCTTAATATCATATTTTCTTTATAATGTGCTGACGAAAGTCCAGGATATAGGAGATTTAAAGTTTTAAAATTTTTGCGAATTTAATTAAAAAATGTGTAGCCTTAATAAGAGAATGAAATAAAAAGTGTAAACAGATACTAGGTATAATATACGTTTAGCAAGTACATATTCTGATATCACCTGTTACCTAGATATTTAATTTGATTTTTAGTAAAACAATATTTTTATTGAGAAAACTACAATTTTAAAAGAAATTATTTTACTTACATGCTTAAATAAGGTATCCAAACTACTAAAACTTTTAACAAAAAATTAAAATCGTAAAAAATAAAAGCAATAAATCAGTCTCATCAACGTAATTAAAAAAAAGTTGTATAATCGTTTTGACAAAATGAAAAAAAAGTACCAGCTCTACACTGACAAAAGAGTTAAATGACACTGCAGCCAAGGTACAGTAACCACTGTTTTTAAAATCCACACCCCTGTTATAGCGTCACAAAGTTAACATGTGTACTATGAAAACAGTTTTTTATTTGGTTAAAAGAGAGCCAACATCGTAATCCTATAATCGGGGGCATTATGCGGAGGCGATAAAGGTTTCTCTGATATACTGCATGGCGTAATTTATTGGGTTTTGCTTTTTATGAATTACAGGAGAAACGCCGACACTTGTTCCGTAGAGTCAAGGTGGTTAAAGATGGAAAATGTGATGGAGAAACGAAAAAACAAAATACATACCACAGATTAATCACAAAATTTTTAACACTGAAACACTTGCAAACTTTAAATTTGGCAGGTCCTTGTGAGTGTACATCCCTTTAGAAATTCACCCCTAAAGGGATAAAACGGGGGTTGCCTAAGTCTACACGTACGAAGGCGGGTCACTTAGTTTTTGAAATAGTCGGACTAAACGCAAGCTGAAGTGGCAGCGGGATGGCCACTGCCATAGAACTGATAAAATATAATCCTTCAAGCGATGTTTGGCTACGGCAGCCAACCTTAATGATCAGCCACGTACGCAGGGTATACATATTATCGTCATAAGGCCCAAACAGCGGACACAATAGAAAATCAACTGTTTTATGCCTTGAACTGCCCGAGCGCGAGTCGCTTGTGCTGTGGTGTTTCACGCCCCATTTGGGGAGAAGTGACATTGAGATCGGCTAAAGACATAGACTTTGTAGGGAGTGAAGAAACGCACCGGGGAAAGAGCCCTTAGCAAGTACATGGTGAGCGTCTCCCAAGATTCGGTCCGTATGCCGAGACGGTAGGAAGGACCATGGGCTGGTGGAGGGACCTGTTTTATGCCTTTTGAACAGCTTTTGGGTCTTACGAAGTTAAAGTGCACAAACACAGGTACATTCTCTATTCCCTTACCCTCTCAATTCGAGGGGATACTAGTGTGACACAACCGAAGAGAGATCGGGCGCTGGACCAACATCTAATACGTGCTTTCCGAGGCACGGGGGTACAAGACCGGGCTGACACTGAGATTTCTTTTTCTGTTCAGAACTGATCATCGTTGGAGCAGACATGTTTTGGAGTGAAAGCCACTGTTAGGTCAGGATAGTGTAGGACGTCCTGTCACTATGTGTGTGTGAGTGGGCCTGATTAATTCAGCGGAACTGTTGGCTGTTACTGTTGTAGGAGGTTATAGGAAAACCTGGGATTTAGCGGCATATGGGCTAACGAAGGGGGTTATAGCGACTCATCATATTCATTGATATAGGACTATTAATTGATGGTAAATGTGAGACTAAGTAATTTCGCAGATTCCCCTAATTGAAGTTCAGGGTGTTTGCTATTTTTAATAACATTTAATTATGTTTTATAAATAAATACAATTTCGCTTACGTTGGACAGATATCCAGGCAACAGAGGAATATCAAAGACACTGAACAAACACAGGCATTTATCACACGAAACATTGTGGGTCCGATTCGTATCCTGGAGAAACGTCCAGGGGGGAACCCATGACTTTGGCGTATGAAGCAATGTCACTAGCAAATGCGCCATTGGGCCAGTTTGAACATATAAACATGGTCTAAATAGAATATTCGAGATACCTAGGTGCTCTTACTGGTGTATAGATACTTTAATGAAGGAATTGAAATGATTTTTTTTTCTTATTCGCCCAATATCGTTGGCTGGTAGAGAATGCTGTAGGCAGGCAAGTCCAACAACTGTTTTTTTATTTCATCTAATTAGAATAAATAAACAAGTAATTATGCCACAATTCGTAGGCAGGTACAGCTATAGGTATGTTTGTTTATACATTAATACGAGCTGAAAAACATACATTTAGCTCTCTTAATGATGCAATATTCTATTTTTAGCCTTGGACGGTGTAGCTGTCATTGTTGTCTACGATCCCATCGGAAAACTCAGTAATTAGTCTTCGAAATGAGAAATAGATAAGCAGATAGACTTTATTACGAAACGTTTACAACCTAAACCTTATTATCGATATCTGTAGATACGCAATTCCATACTGAAAGCACGAAACTCACTCCACTCTCCATCAGGTGAGATGAGGTTAAGTGCAAACCCATCTTATATATAAAAAAAAGCGTTTGAAAAAATGTTTCTAACAGCACTGTCATTACACAAAATTATTTTGTGGTCACTAGCAGTTTTACAGCTATAGATTATTTTTACTTTAAACAATCCATCGCACACTGGGGCAGATAATCACTAAACGTGCCCTTAATTCATAATATAGGTAGGTAATTAATAACAGCCACAATAAATACCATTGAAAAATTTTTTTGGCTTTTGTTGTTTTATTCAAAAACCACTGAGTCAATTTTGATAAAATGTATATGATTAAGTAATGTTTCTATGATTGAATCGGAGTAATGCTACAAACCTGGCGGTTTTGTGATATAGGAGTATTTTATGATATAGAAAGGCAAACGAGCAAGCGGGTCACCTGATGGTAAGTGATCCCAGCCGCTCATGAATATCATCTAAAGCAGGTCATCATATTATATCTCACTCAATTCATTAATTTAAGCCGATTTTGATCTATCTATCTAACGAAATAGATAACAAAGTCTAGGTACTAATCTAACACCAATAATCATCACACGAATGTTAATCCAAAGAGGGAATTAAATCCGTATTTATTGGAGCGTAAGTCAGGATCTCTTCCTACCAAATACACAAATACTGAAGTCGCTGAACTTATAAATGGTGCGCTTATAAGTTGATGCACTTCAAAATTGGTGTGCTTATAAGTTGATGCACTTCAAAATTGGTGCGCTTATATGTTGATGCACTTAAAAACTGGTGCACTTATAAGTTGATGCACTTCAAAATTGGTGCGCTTATATGTTGATGCACTTAAAAACTGGTGCGCTTATAAGTTGATGCACTTCAAAACTGGTGCGCTTATAAGTTGATGCACTTCAAAATTGGTGCGCTTATAAGTTGATGCACTTCAAAATTGGTGCGCTTATTAGTTGATGCACTTCAAAATTGGTGTGCTTATTAGTTGATGCACTTCAAAATTGGTGTGCTTATTAGTTGATGCACTTCAAAATTGGTGCGCTTATAAGTTGATGCACTTCAAAATTGGTGCGCTTATAAGTTGGTGCACATCGAAATTAGTGCACATCAAAATTGGTGCACTTACAAGTTGGTGCACTTAAAAATTGGTGCGCTTTTAAGTTGGTGCACTTAAAAATTGGTGCGCAAATAAATCGGCAGACTTGAAAATTGGTGCACTTGAAAATACATCTTGTTGAAATAATTTCGCGGGTGGTATATGTGTGTAAATCTGGCGTCAAACAGTTACCGCAAGGATAAACATGATTATCTAAGCTGCTTTTAGATACTATGTAAGGTTGCCATTGGTTATTTATCTGTTACCGATAATCTGCATAATCCGGAATCGCATACAATGCCTAGGCAATGTACGTATAGGCAATGTATTAAATATTATTTATTATATACTTTACCTAGGCATTCCTTACTACTATACTATACCTGATGTATGTAAAGTCATAGAACTTTTTTGTTTCTTAACTACGGTAAAAAGCCACATAACATCACGATCAGGTACAAAAAAGGCAAAAAACCCACTGGTTCCGTGGAAACTGTTGTAAAAAAAATCTTAGAACTATTTACTAAGTGTATAAACTGCCACAGAAAACCTGTTTTTTGCGCCATAAGTTTGTTGTAACAAGTCCTTTTTTCCCAGGGGAAACCATCATGGCCTTTACCTTGCCACATGTGGGGGACAAGGTGGTGTGTGGGACTCTAACCCTAACCAAAACCCCTGGGGTATCCATCTTTGCGCAATCGTGGTCGGACACCCCACAGCCGGGTCTGGACCGTACCGCAAATCGCGCTCGCCACTATGAGCATATTGTTTGGCGCAATGCAGCCCTTCCCAAATGCGCGACCTACCAGGACACCCAGTAGCATTTTTTCCCTCGCGGAGTCGTGGTGCTGAGCAAGCCACTCCCAGTAGTGGGCATGCTCACGTACTCCGAAGCCCGTTTAGTCGCCTCTTACGACAGGCCGGGAATACCTTGGCAGTATTCTTAGCGCCCCTAGCCACAGGGCGCAGAGCGGTCCCCTTGTAACAAGTATTTTTTTTTTTTTTCCCAGGGGAAACCATCATGGCCTTCGCCTTGCCACATGTGGGGGACAAGGTGGTGTGTGGGACTCTTACCCTAACCAAAACCCCTGGGGTATCCATCTCAGCGCAATCGCGGTCGGATACCCCACAGCCGGGACTGGACCGTAACGCAAATCGTGCTCGCTACTTTGAGCCAAAATGTTTGGCGCAATGCAACCCTTCCCAAATGCGCGACCTACCAGGACACCCAGTAGGATTTTTTCCCTCACGGAGTCGTGATCCTGAGCAAGCCACTCCCCAGTAGTGGCATGCTCACGTACTCCGAAGCCCGTTTAGTCGCCTCTTACGACAGGCCGGGAATACCTTGGCAGTATTCTTAACGCCCCTAGCCACAGGGCACTTGTAACAAGTCCTAGCCTAACCTAAAGTTTAAAATCTTTTGCCTTGAATTCTTTTCCTGGTATTTCGCTGGCTGCCGCCCTAGCACGCTCGTTTCGCTCGCTCAGCTCACGCGATGTAGAGTTCAACTTAAACTAACCTAACCTATTTTTAACTTAAACCTGACCAAATAAATGCTTCCAGCATTTTTTTTTGTAAATTTAATTTTCATTTAAAATTAACACGCGTTTCATTTCCCCGTTATTTTATAGTTAGGCCTTTAATAAATATAGACGTAGATCGTTTTATTTTATTGATTGTAGGTGGAGCATCTGACTCTCTACAGATTGCTTATAGCTAGGCATTGTAAATAATGCCTGAATTATACACATTGTCGGTAACATATCTATAACATGAGCAAGTACCTAATGGTTGTCATCGCTAAAAAATACATCGAAAAGATAAAAATATTAATTGGAGTTGACCCAGGATGTCAGAAAACGATTACCGTCATCCGTCTGCTGGTGTGCCACTTATCACAAAATAAAATGGCAACCTGCACAATTCTTCGGTAACAACTGACGGATGTAGTGTTTTATCTAAAAAAAAACATCTCATCTCATCTCATCATCATCAAACACTACATCCTTTGACGGAAACGTTTGTTTCCATTAGTATATGTGGTATAATGGCCTCGAAAGGGTTTTCGGGTATTAAAAAGTCATGATAAGCATTGACATTTTGACAAATATGAAGAATTTGTAAAGTTATTATCTTTAATTTTTAAAGATTTTCCCTTGTGCTACGGAAACCAGAAACCACATAGACCCAACAAATCTGTTTCATCAGCAAACATTTGTGTTGTTTCAAGAATCGAACCCGCGACCCTTTCATCTCAAACCGGCGCTCCAACCACTGCACTAATAGGGTCTTCAAAAACTTTTAGACCAAAACGATCAACCCTAGAAGTCTCCACAGCAGATAAGCATTAATTAGCGAAAGCAAAACATTTGCTCAACGATTATGCTATCTATACCGGGTACATTAAGGAGCCATAGGCTATTATTACGTGGCCTATGGATACAGGTGACTTCATGAGATTAGGGACACGTGAGTCTTGAATGGAGATTTTTACTCTTATTATGAAATTATTAGTGGCCCGCTCTCACTTCGCTTCGGCAAAGTATATAGATAGATAGATAGATACTCTTTATTGCACAACACATTACAGAACTTAATGCTGATAGTAATTTCCAAGTACAATATTGGCGGCCTTATCGTTAATAGCGATCTCTTCCAGACAACCTTTGGGTAGAGGAATAATGCAGCGAATTAACAAGGGGTAAGGCAGTGCAGATCTTTTATGTAGGTAATAAGATAAATACATCATAATAAATACATAAATGCATACTAGTAATAAATTAATACGAGATATTCTATAATTTTATACTTTAGTAAACTGTAGTTCCAATGTCTACCAAAAGAGGGCGCTGGGAGTCGATTACATCGCGCCAGTGTTTCGTGTTTCGGTTTACCTATAAGCTCTGACGTGGACTATGAAATTAGCTTCTTAATAAATAGTATAGATGTAATATAGCTAAAAATAACTAGCTTCCGCCCGCGACTTCGTCCGCACGCAGCGTAACGTTTTATACAAACATACTCTTTTTATTACATCACGAAATAAAAAGTACCTAGTAACTTTATTGGTCAAAGCTTTACTTCCGTTTAATAGGGCTTAAAGGTTGGCAGCGCACTTGTGACTCTACTGGTGTTGCAGGTGTCTATCGCTTACCATCAGGTGATCCGTCTGCTCGTCTGCCACCTATAGCTATCACATAAAAATATATTACATGCGATAGTAGAGACTGACCCACTGTGCGTGCAACCTTGAAAATTATAATACTTTACGCCCCATTTGGTCTAATGGTTTAAGTAACGGGCCGTGATTTCGGGATCCCGGGTTCGATTCCCGGGTCGATCAAAAGTATTTTTTTGCAGTTCGATGTTATTATTCGAAACTGCTACCTTCCATATGGAAGGCACGTTGTTATTTGTAAAATATTTTTTGAAAAACTATCATGTTATAAATAGGTAGTTACGCAATTAACTGCCCACTGTAGACTCTTCTATACTATTTATTAATAGACTAGTTGTCCGCCCTCACTTCGCTTCGGGACAGTAGTTCCGCTGTTCGAATTCATCGCGCTAGTGTTTCGTGTTTTCGGTTTGCATATAAGGTTTGTCGATGTCTATGGAGTTTATCTCTTTATATTTATAATAAAGATTCTGTAGACATTGACAAAGCTTATAAAAATGCAAGAAGGCGAAACATTAGCGCGATGCAACCAACGCCTAGCGCCATCTTTTGATAGACATTGAATCTACTTTCCCGGAAAGTGAAACTGAGGGCGGGCCGCTAGTGTTATTATAATTAAAAATCGATAGTACGTAAGTACATTTAATTTTGTTGTAACGTAAAAGAAGGACAACAAACAGACAAACACACTCCGCCGTTTATAAATATAAAGGACTATCGCTTCGGCCTACTTTCGATACTCTTGCAGTAGGTCCGTGTGACAAGGATATTGTGGCTGTTGTCATTGATAGGGGGCGCTATGCACAGGGTGTAAATATATAGGATGTATCTGTGAACATTTACATCCCTTTAAACACTTAAAAAACAACCATTATCAATTCCATTGTTTATTGATACGTGTTTCCATAAACACTCGATAGCGGCAGAGTTAAATACCTATGTTTTTTCCCCCTGATGCATTACAAGCCATAAACAAAAAAAAAATCTTAGTCTTTGTTTTTTAATAAAAAAATTATTGACGGCCTCGATGGCGCAGTGGCTAAGAGGTGTTGGACCGAAGCGTGAAAGGTCCCGGGTCCGATTCCCGGTCAAGTCAATTTATGAAATTACATTTTCTAAATTTTCTTGGGTTTTATGTGTTTTGTTGGGTTTAATTGTGGGAGAGCCATGCTTCGGCATGAATGGGACGGTTCGACCGGAGTGATACCACTGCCTCACAGAAAACCGGCGTGAAGCAGCTCCTGTGCTGTTTCGCCGAGTGAGTGAGGGGCCATCGGGGGGGAAGGGGATAAAAGGTTAGCGCACTTGTTGCATGTGTTCATGGGCTTTTCTTTCTGTTTGGAACTGCTACCGGAGGGGTCCTGGTGTCCCTGGGCAACGGCGGGTAGCAATTGGCTTATCGCCATATTGCTACCCGACGGCTGACAGCTGCACTTTGAGGCCCAGCTCTGTCTGGGCCGGGGCCCTGTCCGGCTGCCCTGTGAGGATCTTCTCCACTTTGGGCGCACCTTGACGTGGGCCCCACCGAGTGGGGCGCCTTCGGCGCCACTCCCCACATCTTTTGTGGGGGTCTTTAGTTGCTGGTCTGCGCTGCGTCCCACAGCCAGTGGGATGCGGCAAAGGCCGGCTAACCCCACCTCTCCGCCCAGCGACCTACTGCGCAATCCAGCGTAGCCGGCCGTGGGGCTGTCTGGTGGGGCAGTTTTTTGGAAGCCTGCAGGCACTCTCCCCCACCTTGCCCTGCAGCCAGCAGGGTGTGGGTTTGTGGAGAGTTCTGCAGGAGCCCATGCCCGCGACGGCCCGTATCGCAAATCCAGCGATGCGGGCGCCGCCCGGTTGGGGCTTTTGTCGGAGGGCAGTGGGAGCTGCTCTGGGGGCTTTAAGCCCCGGGAGTCGGAAAGAGGCCGTACTTGGCGTGCCTTGCTGTCCATGGGTGGGTCTGCGGTGATGAGGTTCGTCCTATTTCCCGCTTTCCCACCCCGAGCCTGGATTTGCCGGGAAAAGTCGCAGAGTGTTTAGTGGGTATGCCCTTGAACGGCCTCTGATTAGCAGAGGCCCAATCCAGGGGAGAGCCCCACACTACCTGGTCGTCTCCCAGCGGCCGGGTGTGCATAAGGCGGCATTCACTCTGCGTGAACAAAAAAAAAAAAATGTGTTCATGGGCGGCGGTAATTGATTACCACCAGGTGATCCGCCTGCTCGTCTGCTACTATCACATAAAAAAAAATCTTGGGCCTGGTGTCCTGGGTTAACGCCTCCAGTTAATTGCCGTCACCTGGTACTCATAGCGGGGGTTGTCCTAGTATGAGACCAGGTTGATTGGTGTGATAGTCTGGCGTAAAATTGCCTAATAAATACATCCTGTATAAACAGCTGCATACAACAGAGAAGTGCAAGAAGTCAACGACCCTAACTTTATCGTAATGTTTAATGAAATATTCACAAACATTACTACATAATGATAAATTTACTACATATTGCAGAACACAGACACGTACTCATGTTTAATCTTTAACCGATAAAGTGTAATTTGGAATAAACTTTGATAATTTCATCATTAAGGAGCTAGGTATACGAATGAAACTAGCGCCGCCAACCTATTTACACTGATTGTGGCGAAAATACGATATTTTTTAAGAAAGCAAAACATTACAGACTTACCTCTAGATAAAAGTAAATTGAATTTTTCAAGCTATGAGCTTATAAAAAAGCAAATGATGATAATATGAAGAAGAGTAGGTAGGTATTTTTCTGGGATGGGCCCGGGTCAGCCTAAAAAACGATAAACGTGACTTCACGGTGATTTCCCTCACCGCCGTTCTAGTAGTAGAATTACGCATACCTATACCTAAAATAGATTGAAAAACAAACACACGTGTTCCGATTTGAACCTACAGTAACCCGTTTGTAAGGTGGACTCTTTCTTATCTAAAGATCATCCGGTCATTATTGGGAATCCCAGATACCAGGAAAGTGTTAAAAGAACAACGTTAGACACGAAAATCGAATTACAGTAAAAAATATGCTTAGTGCGAGTTAGGTTCGCCTACCGAGGGTTCCGTGCACGTAAACACAGATATACAGGGTATATATATCTGTGAAAATTTCCCTTACTTTTAGGTACATTTATCGTATCAATTTCACTCAGTGTTACGCGTTTCGTAAATAAATGATCTTGACAGACAGTCAGACAGATGGAAAGGAAAGTGATCTTATAGCACAAAATAATTACACACAGAAGGTCGGACTCAGCCTGATTTTAGCTCTTAGTGGGCAGCCAACTTTCTGTGTGACTATTTATTTTGTGTTATTAGTCCGTTTTTTCTCTTGAGGTACAGTCAGCTACACATCAAGTTACCACAACCTGAATTTCCTCAATTGATATTCAACCTAATGTGTACGAGACAGTAAGATGAGAGTCGATTGAAGCAATTTGACAGGTTTGTAGACTGATATGATGATGTGTGGTTGTACGTACGAAACCCTAAAACACATATCGTATAGGCAATTAGGTAGGTTGGTGTTTCTTGACACTTCAATAAGCACCATACCAAATAAATAGAAACAATTATGTCATCGTGGTCTTCACAAGAAATTGATGCGGGTTTTCCTCAACACATGGCGCCATTGCAATGCTTTATACTACACTTCTAAGTAATTAAGTATAATAGTCTCTAACCGATATTCGGCTATGGTGGCCGATCTTAATGATAAGCCTTGCAAAATATTATATTATACAGTGATCAAGTGTGTGCGCAAACACAGGTACACTCTCTGTTGCTTTCGATTCGGACACCATTCCGTTAGTTCCCAAAAAAAAACCGTTTTCAAGACTTTCCTTAGGCGTTTTAATTACCTACTTAACTATCAATAAAGTCAATTTATGCTTGAGGAACTATTACGAAGTTCCATATTATTAATAAAACCAATGAAACTCTTTAATATAACCATACTCTATGACGTAAGCGACAGTGGCGCTACCAATTTTCATGACTTTCTTGATGCATTTTATAAAGTTAGTTTTTTTTCTAGGCTGAATAGGATGAAATAAAAGTCTTAGTCCAAAAAAAAAACAAACAAGTTTGTCTTTGACCATGCAGTAGTGATGCGATCGTACCAGATGAGTATCTAATTTTATCGATAAATAGTTAAAATAATAAAGGAAACTTCGTTTTTGAAATAATTCGTTAATTTTTCTTTCAATTCGGATATAGATCTGCACAAATAGCTGAAAAAGACATAATGCATAATGGATTGCCTAAAACCACATTATCATTCAAATTCAAAGACGATCCTCAAATTTTTTAGAGCAAAAAGGAGGAGCACCTTTATAATATTTTACCTTTATAAAATTATCTGTGACAGTCTTATAATGAACGGATTAGAATCATCGATCTAACAATCGAGTTTGCAATGAGAGACAATCAGTGCGATGACGATAGATATTGAAAGTAAAGTAAGTATCGGACCCGCGGCCTGTGTTATCATCTTAGCACTTTTAGTGCTAGAACTAGCACTAAAAAAAGTTTGTTATGTATGATAATTAGTACCTAAATATTTTTTACACTATCAAGCAAAAAATTATACATTTTGATGAAACTTTCCAATATTTTTTAGACTTACAATTTTTTTTTATATTATAGGAAGGCAAACGATGGAATTACAATATCAGAATGCTAATAATTCATAAAAATGCTTATTGTATATTGAACAAAATATAACTTTAATTCTAAAACCAGGACGGGTTAAACCGCGAAACATACAGCAGGATTAAATATTAATTATCGCTTAGTTGAAGTTTTTTAAAAATTAGTTTTTCGCACTAGTATTAAAACCTTGATAACCTTTTTTCCTTCCCTGTCAATTATCTTTGCGTGTAAAATAACTTTTGATTGTGTTTTGGTATAAATCATGTGGATAATGGAAATTGAGCCTATTTGATCAAAACGGATGATGAATTGATGTTTTATCTAACAGTCAAGTAATTAACATTGTTTTGGAAACTCCTAACATAACAATCAGCACTTTTTTACGTGTCAATTAGCACCCAGTCGTGGCATAGAGTTGGCATCACTGTTTCCGACGAGATGTCCTAGACATGACATTGAACTAGATTGTTAGACATACTTGACCAAGACATACAGTCCTTACATGTTTAAAATAATTTATTATTGTGAACGAAAATTCGGTAATTTATCTGTTATAGTTTTCTATTTTATTTATCATAATATTATATATATGACAAATTTATTATCAAAAGATATTTAATGAATGTTCTTCCCAAGAGAAATATATATTTTTTGTTGTTGATCTATTATTAATTTTATATTGTTATGCTCTGATTGGGAACTTCCTTACATGCTTGTAAGTAAGTTTATAAATAAATCAACTTTGTAACCACATGTTTATGCAATAAGGCCTTTGACTTTAAATTGATAATAATCATAGTTACAAACTCAATAACATAAACATAGGTAAATTATATTTTTTATACAAAAACAAGAGAAGTACTTAAAAAATAATAGGAAATCTTGTATTATTGTAAGTGATGGCTAAAACTGAATTTATCGCAACTAAAATAAGCAGAACGTCGCGTTGTAATTGCAATCATTGTACTACACTCAATGTCAATATTTTTACGTTTATAAAACCTTGAAGTAATATAACACAGTTGAGATTTGAGACGCTAATGAATGGTTAAGGACGTTAAGGAATGAATAAATATCCTCATCTTAGCGTGTAATAAAATTCCCGGTTACGTCCAAAGTTACACGTATCTGTTTTTGGAGCCCGAGGTACGCTTAGACGATAATTCAGCGACAGTCGTCTGACCTTCGAAAACATTTAACAGGCGAACCAGATCTACTAAATCATACTTACACGTTTCAGAAACGTTTTTCCTTAGGATTTTTTGCTACCCGTCGAGCTAATATGCACATAGATTTGAAAAGTTCAGAGGTGCATGCTTAGATTTGAAACACGATATCCTATATGCAAGGTACGTACAGCCACACATTAAAGTACACAAAACTGTATTTTTTTTTCAATTTACTCTCATCTGACTGTCCAAACTAATTAGGTTGATTATCAATTGAGAAAACCTTATAACCATTATAGCTACCATCGCTCTTTGAAAATTCAGTGTACAATATTTACAATTAGTTCAAAAATAAATGAATTACAATGAATGTCCTTAAAGCAGGATTTATTTACTTGTAAGTAATAATCAAACGTTACTACACGGAAAAAAAGAAGAGGAAATAATCTTTTTTACTAGTTATTCCTGCTATTGAAATCATATCACGCAAATCTATCATGCGGTTCTAGAGCATTTTGAAGAATACGTATTTTATCAATGTTTATTGAAAAAGTGACCATAAAAAGTTGACATATTACTTCAAAGATCAGATAGGTCGTAACCGATAAGTCGTTATCCGTCATTCAAATACGCATCATACATTTTGCACGTGAATAGATAGATAGGGCGATAGCAGATCAGTGTATAAGAATGCGCCATCTTCGTGTTTTGCTTTAGCCACGTTTTTGTGCTCTTACAAACGTTTATCATTAAAAGAAGTATGTAATCATCGTAACAAAATAAGCGAATACAACTAGAAGTTGACCGCTCATGACCTCAACACCGAACCTGCCTAGATTTTTTGTGGTCAGTTAATTCAAATAAAATGATTTATGTGCAAGAATTAGCACTAACGTCTGCGAAATACGAAAATATGAAGAGAGGAATATCCCAACTGTTCTGATTTCAGATTGAGCAGATACCAGTAGGCTGATGATGAGGTCTACAAGGGATTCTCCGGAGGGATCTTAAATTATTAGTGCTAATTAAAAAATTGGGGTGTGTAAAAAAAAACAAAAACTTGGTCGACCCCCTCCCCTTGAAGTGTCATGATGTAAGGCCCCAAACGAGGAAGAAAATGTTTTATGAAAGAACTTGAAAAAGAGGAAAATGCGAGAATGAAGGGAAGGCCGTACCCGCTCATTACGTTTTTTCATGAAGGCTAAATAAAAATACATTTTAATACAGAAGCCATTGTAAGGCTTTACGTGCTTTCTGTCACCTAAAACCCAGCTTAAAACTGCTTAAATCGTCTTTCAACTACATTGTGACGTCGTTTCTATTTACCCAACTTCTTAACACGACTCTTAGATTCTTCTCCATATTTGTCGTGAAGGAGCAAACTAGGTATTTTTGTCAACAAAAGTAATCACCATTGCCTGCAAAGTGACTTTGTTGAGAGAATGACGTCTGAATTTCAATTGGCATCACTTTATCTTTGTATATCTGGGACGTATGGGTTCTTTATGATAATAGTTCGTCAGCGTTTGTAAGCAAAAGATAAATCCAGTATTATTTTACGTTTTATCATCTGTTAACCATTGTTGATTATGGAAAAGAAGAACTAGGTATATAGTGTCAGTGTGTCACTTATTGTGATTGCATCTGCTCAATTAAATAAAAACGAAAACCTTTAAAAGCTATTTTATTCCGCGTTGAAGACCAGCCTCTCCATCAATTATAACCGTTATAACAATATTTAATACCATTATATTAAAATATATTGTCAATACGACGATTGTCTATATATTTACATCTTTGTTAATAGTAAAGATTGAGTTGTTGTTGGAATATCAATCATTGTTCTTCATATGGCACATTTAGTAACTTTGGTGGCTACTCTTTGTATTGACTAATATGTCTAATTAGGTACAAGTTGGTGACGCCAGTTGGCAGCTTTAGCTATGTGGCTGTAACTAAAGGAGGCAGCACTTGAAATTAAGTTCAATTAGATGGTACCAGTTGGCATCATCGTCGATAGGCGCGTTCCTTATATCTATAGGCCATAGGCTTAGCGACTAATCCCGTTTCAATACAAGATACTCTCAAACCATCATCTATCATTCAGGCTTGCAGTTCTAGTAATTACAATGAAGATTCCCATCTGCAATCATCAGCATACCAAGATCATACACTGGTGTAATCTTAGTAGTTTCTCTGTAGCATATTTAATTTTAAGCTTTTTTTCTGCAAAAGAAGGCTGTTACTACGGCCTTTCCCTGTTTTAGTGATAATATTGATAACAATTCGATGATCGTATCTAGCGAATTTCGATCGGTCTGTTTTATCTGAGATTTGTACGCACATTTTCAGCTTATCTAACCTTCGTCATACAATAAAATCTTCAGCGAGCATCATCATTGACATAAATGTATATCTGATCAAAAATCAATAAGTTTATTTTGACAGTGAATCCTTGTAGATTAAGATCAATAAACGTTTTTTTTTCTAACTAAAGTGGTTTAAAATCCCGTTTTCTTTCAATAAAATTCTGGCAGATACTGTCCCAACATAAAATTATGACATTCATCCTAACAGTACCGGTCTCTTTATTATCTCATTTTATTATATTTTACTTACATTGTCCCACTGCTGGGCAAAGGCCTCTCCCAAAACTCTTCATTGATCCCTATTCACTGCCATCAGTGCCTGATCAAGTGCACAGCTGTTATAATCGTCACTCCATCGCTTTTTACGTACGTCTGGTAACATTACGTGACGATGTTGGTCCAGCTTTTGGGGTCCATTCAGACAGACGTGACCGGCCCATTTCCATTTGGCAGTTTTCTTGCCTACATCAGTGACTACAGTTTTGGCACGTATTATATAGGTAGTTAAATAGTTATCTTGGGTAAAACTTGGAGGCAGTTATTCAAAATTGTAACTACTAATCCATTTCAAACGTAAGAAATAAGTAAGGTCATTATTTGTTAAGTCAATTCAAACCTTTTTGGTTGTAGTTTGATTTGAATGTGAGATTGTGTAAATAGCTGCGTGCGATGATTTCATGCAGGCAACGAGTGGCGAAGAGATTAAGTTATCAAAATGAAGATTTACTTCGGGAATCCTTCTACAAACTGTATATTTTATCTACCTTACATACCAAGTGTTTATTTTCGGTAAAAAAAGCATTTGTAAAATTAATACACTTAAAAAAATATCGTCGGGTTCAGGTGGGACTCGAACCCACAACATTCCACTAACTGGGTGGCTATTCTAACTATTAAACTAACCGAACGAACCACCTGAAGCTGAAGATTGTTAAGACCAGAAGACTATCTCTCAAAAATACAAAAAGTAACAATTTTCAATTGACAATTGAAACGTACGTCAGTTGTTTGAATCAGCGAAGTGATTAAATAGTAGGTACTGTCACAGAGTATTATGATTGATGCATTTAGGTTGTGTAAAGAGTAACGCAAGTGTTAAATAATTATTTATTAAATTTATACAGCTTGTTGATTGTTAAACAAACGATTTTAGTGAAGTGATAGATAGTAATAAAGCAATAATTTGTTGGAATACACGTGCCAAATTTAAGTTACAACAATAAAATTCTTGTTTGCTTATACTTTAGTTTGTTTTCTTAACTGATATAGGTAACCAAATCTCAAACGCTCAAATACTCGACACTTCATAACTTTAAGAGCTACTCTAACGTGTTGTCTTAGTCATACGGTTGACTTAAAAAGTGTTTCTTTTTTTGGCGAGAGACAGTATAATGCTGCCCGGTTATTCACTCGTACAAGTGCACTCATGTCTCGTATTAGAAAGGCTTTTCTGGTAATTAAATTAAACTGAATAAATTAAAACGTCACAGTACAGTAGAATATTAAAATTATTCCAAAATCCTAACCCGGTCGCGGGTAAAGTTAGGAACTTGAAAAATCTTTATTTATGATATTTTGTTTCGAAAGTAAGTAGGTAAACCTCTTGACCGTTGGAGCTATAAAGGTCCTTGAGTGGAGACCGCGACTCGGTAAACCGTAGTGTTAGACGCCCTGCTACAAGATGGGATGACGACATTCGAAGGCTGGCTGGATGAGCTGGATGAGAGTGGCCGAAAAATCGGGAGCGGTGGCGTGTATTTGGGGAGACCTATGTCCAGCAGTGGACGAGCGTGGGTTGCTGATGACGAAACCTCTTGAAAACCTCAGGGCCTAAAACGCATCTGATGTTACGACTCAATCGGAGTTCCCCTCCCTTTCATAAGTGCTATGCTACCTTAATTTGGATGCAACAAGTATATTATCATTCGTGATAAGCCACCTGACTCGACATATAAACCGAATTGCGGTACTTCTGTAACGAATACGCGAGAAACATCTTTGTTCTTACCAACACGATTCGTCATCCGTGAAATACATCGCAAGCATAAAACTATATTCCGCGAATCTGGCAGTTTATGTATGTTATACCTAATACTTAATGTAAATACAGCCATCTCCATACTCGCATTCATTAAGAAGCAACTAACTTTTTTTTGAATCTTGGAAATGTTGAAATAGGGCACACAGTAACTGTAGGTGGCAGCACTTTATATTGACTAAGTTCAAATTGATGGCACCAGTTGGCAGCACCGTCAATGTGCACGTTTCCTTTACTCAAAAGGCTATAAAATAATATAATTTATCTGTATTGGAATTAAACATCTGATATAAATAATTATGATGCTTTGATAAGTCCACTGCAGTTGTAGGTAGGTAGTTTTATTTTGTAATGCAATCTGCGATCATTAAATCTCTCGATAAATGCAATGCTTAGTTCTTAAGTTCCTTACTTCGTGGAATGTAGTAGATACCTACTTATTTACGATATCTATCTATTTACTAAATTCCACTAACATCCAACTACATAAAGTAAATGAATATGCTTATACAGTGACAGTATTCTCCAAAAACATTATTTACTTATTAATAAAAATAATTTCACTATCGTACTTACACAATGTATAATCAGTTAAGAGTATACTTGTATGAATCACAGAAATCATTGCTACTTTATTTTGCCCCTTTCCTCCAACCCTTCTTATCGACATGCCCTAATTTCGAACGCGCGTCCCTAATTTCATTTTGAAAACATATAGTACTGTCATTAACCCAACAAAACCCAAAATGCACCGTAATCCCTTCAAAATAACGCAGAAAATTGTTTACATGTAAATGACGTATTGTTGTTAAAGTCAATTGCGCGTTTTTATTCATAATTTTATTCTTTTGGTTTCCGATAAATACCAAAACAGAAATAAACGGGCTTATTGTACACGCTTTTCAACAATTGGATTGTATTTTGCAACAAAATAATAACACGATAGTAAATACGTACCACTTTTCATTGACACTTTCACGGTAAGTAAACACAGATTGCAAAAAACACAAAACACAGCATTAAGAGCTCGTCCTCGACATTGTATATCGGTTTGTAATGTTAAGAATAATTGAAATAACCTAACACACGACCACCTTGAAACGGTATGAATGAACAGCTGATCATTCTGAGGAACCAACGTCGATAGGGAAAACATTGCACCTCTGCTGTCAAATTAAGACAAATCCGACTTTATTTTCATACTAGTAAGGCTTAGCTACAATGTAAAGTGGACAATGTGTCAAATCGAACATTAAGCCGGCTATTCACTGTATGCCAGGAAATTGTTTGACATGTTTAACAGAATAAATAAAGTGTTGGATTTTATTTTTTCTCGCAAGAACACTTTACGATTATCTAGCGCTCGCTAATGCTTCTCAAATAATTTTGTATGCTTTAGGATTTATAATACGTTGTTCTCGTCTTTTTTGCAAGATCATTATTTATTATAATGATATTGTTCACCTTCATTATCAGACAATATAAGAAAAAAATAACACCTTAGCATGTTTATTTTTAGGTATCTTTTCTCTTTTAGTATTTGCTTGTTTTAGTGTCACTAATCTAATTATTATTAAGAAAATAGGGGTCTTAAATTTTAATCAACTTTGTTATACAACTAATTAAACCACTTAATCACTCGATGAGACTTTGCTCAACATACATTTTGCCAATTACTATTTTTTTTGTATGATAGAGGACGAGTTGAATACAGAAAAATATAAAACCATGACAATGCATTTTTTTTCTCCAGGCTAATTGCGAAGTATAAGCAAGTAAATACATACCTGTGTATAATATTTTCATTCTAGATAATAGTATTATGATAAATGTGTAAATCTTTTTAGTAAAATTTAATGAAACCCGAAACCCATAAATCAAAATTGGCGAACAACAAGTAAAAAATTCAAGTTATAAAAATGTTTAACTTATCAGTCAGTCTGATCATTATGATTGCCATTTTATCAGTTATCATCGTCACTAAACACGATTTATCAGTCATTATAATATTAATCAGCCAATAATACGCCAAAGTGGCTCACGGAGAGAGATCGATGACTTTTTATATAAATTATGTATTAATGTGTAAGGCCATTTAGTACCTGTACTTTTATTCAGGTAAATGTGTTTTTTGCGTTTCCTTGAAGACAGTGTGCGAAACAGACAACTCTATTATTAAACAATAACTGACATTGAAAATCACGTCACGTTTTGCGTACCACGCATACCTTCGAAAATGTGTGGCATGCAATGATAATAATTATTATAATAAATACCTAAATGGTTTTGGTAGGTAAAATATTGTAATCTTTAACCAGTGGCGTAGAGTGGTTATAGGCCGCCAGGGTGGAAAGCCATTTTGCAACACTCTTTTTTTACCTGGCCTACCAAGGATGAAACCTAGTTTTGGCTGTCCAAAACCTAAACAAAATTGTTACCGGTTTCAAAAGTTCCTTCTGGGGCGTACCGCGAACTACGCTACGCTACTGTGTCAACTTAAAATAATTTAATTATTTCAGCGTTGCCTCTTTGGATCCAACCCTAAGTGTTGGCAGAGGCAGCTGCCAGCATCCTGGTCACCGAAGAACTCAATTAGTTGGGATAGACAATTTCTGGAAATTTGCGGACCTCACATCCGAGATTTTACGGGTGCCCAGACAAAACGTATCGGTACGGAGTCCTACATCCAAGCCCAATCGTCTAAATAACAATATAGGATTTAGCTGATCACGTTTTCAAAAGGCCATTTGAACGCGAGAGTACATTTTTGAATTTCCGAAATGTACAAAGTTGGAGATTTGCGCAAAACATGGTATAAAATTATGATATAAAAACAGCAAAAAGGTGCTCATGTTTCGCTAGTAAAATAGCAAGCAAATGTTAAATAAATTAAAAATGTCATAAATCAAGCTACCTATCAATACATTCCCTAACATTGCAAACATTTTTGAATAAAAAGCTATTAAGCACTTTAAATTCATCAGATTTACTACGGATATGAGGGCACTAATTTGCCGGCGTTACCTACATTGTTGTAAATAAAATCCTTCATGTTTTGCAGCAAGAGTCCATAAGACCGCTGGCAGAGCCGTTCTTGAAAGAGGTGAAAGCGGAGATTTCGTCATCACGCGACACATGGAGTAATTTAACTCTTTTTATATTTTCGACAGAGTTTTTGTATAGGTAGGTATGCGGGGGAAGTCGAAAACGACAAGTAATTTTATTTATAGGAAAGAGGATGGTGCAATTTTAATTGATTATTTGGGTGAGCAAGCCTGGAAGCTTTATTGTTTTCTATCCATATTATGTAATAATAATAAAAATTTCGGAACTATCTGTCTGATTATGATAGCGATAGAGTAGATAATAATAATAGGTATATTTTATTTCCATCAATTTAATGCAAAATAAAAAAACTAACTTATTAAAATCAAGCATTTTGAACGTATGTAGGTATGTATATTTGTTCTTTGTATGCATCATGGACTTATCATTTATGTGTTAAGTCCATGGTATGCATGTAATATCACCTACCTAATAATAGTAATCAGGATAATCATGGATGCACGATGAGTCTTTAGTGAGCCAAATTTTAAAGATATTGGTAATATGTAAGCAAATTTAAACAAAATGCTCATTTCAACGTAAAGAAATATTTTATAAGATAGTGCCTACGTTTTTGATGCAAGCAATATCTCTCTCCCAACTCGTGACTATCGTCTGTAAAGTTGTAGGTGTGCAGGCTGCCCATCATTCTAAAATTATTTAGCTATTTCTTGCTTTATTTCATTAATACAATACTTAAATTTTTTTAGTAAGTTTTTATTTTTGTCTTTGATCGTGTAGAATATCCTTAATAATTTCAGTCAACAAAGTATCGATTATTTTCTATTCAGTTTTATCGAAAACTCTGCGTAAATTGAAAATTACATCACTACTTATCATGAGGCAGCTGTCAAACTGACAGTTGAATAATTTCGGAATCGACGTCAAAATACGACAAAATTTTTGCGAATTTTTTGAAAATTGTTGTCTAAGTTACTTTAAAATGTTTTATTTTATAAACTTAAACCTCAGAAAAGCGTTATTTTAAAGCGCTTAAAATTGTGTGTGCAGGTTTTAACTATGTGTAAATTATGTGTTACCTAATATTATAATGCCTTCAAATGTTACTTCGTGATTCCTATGGTTTATACCATAAAACAAGTTTTAAATTATTTGTTAAACGTTTGGCAAGATGCTGCTAAGGCCTCAAATGCGTCAATGAGTTGTTTTTAGAAAAGTTTTACTATCAAATAAAGTTAGGTTAAATTCATAGTTGTCAATTATGTCTAACGATAAAGATGTGTTCAGGGACACTTGGGCCCGGTACCTTGGTAAGTAATTTTATATAATTATCGCACCTTTGGTATAAAAAGGGCATAATGTCAAAAAATTATTGAATTCACTATGTATGCAGAAAGCACTTCATAAAATGTTCCTCCGTTTCTACTCATACTTACCAATACTTATGCAATTTTTGACAAATTGTGCTCTTGTTTTACCAAAGGTGCGAACGGGAATTGAAAAAACCTGGTGGTTGGACCTTGGATCGAGCTAGATTATTAGAGACAAAGGCTCACTTTGGGCCGGTGCTAGCCTAGTTAGATATGTAGATAATGACAAGGACTAATTAAAAATTAATTAGCTATCTTATTTTGCCGTATTTCGTTTTACTACAAAATACTCAAGTTACAAGAAAATCTAGGTATCTCATAAAGTCAGTTCGTAGCCTTTTCTCGCAGTTTAATCTAGAGAAATAGTACAAGCTCGGTCACCATTTGATGTTAATTATCGGTGATGAATTCACTATTTATAATAAAAAGAAGAATATATGGTGCATCCAAGTATTATGGAATGCAATTTTGGAAAGGTTATTGACCCCCCCTACGTGCCTCTACCTGTAATCCTGGCTAAATGTTACGTAACACTAAAATAATACTTATCAAAGTATGTATAAGTAAAGTAGTATAGATCTTTCCACTTTACAGTATTAAATTATCTATGTCATAAAGACATAACTTCTATAGACAACCACATGACTGTTATGTAACCCGTAAAGACGAAACACTGGGGTTATGTAATCGACACCCAGCGCCATCTATTGGCAGAGACTGGAAACAATAACAATAAAAAGCCCTGAAATGAAGTAAGGGCTGGTCACTAGTATATAATAAATAGGTATTTCAAATAAATTTTGTTGTAATTGGACTTAGTTTTACAAACAAGAACCGTCATTTCAAATGAAATCAAGTTACATATTTGAATCAAGTTACATAATATAGGACTTCCTGCTACGTTCTACATTGTAAGTTTTTTTTTATGTGATAAGTAGCAGACGAACAGGTGGATCACCTGATGGTAAGCAATTGCCTCCGTCCATGAACACATGCAACAAGTGCGCTGCTAACCTTTTATCCCCTCCCCCCCGATGGGCCTCCGGTACCCTCACTCACTCAGCAAAACACAGCACAGGAGCTGGAAAGTTTAATTAATTATCTCTTTGTATCTGGGTTGGTTTTTGTTTGCATAACTATGTATGTCCAATTCATGAGCAATGCTGATTGCTTAATATCAGGTGACTCGTAAGCCCTTTTTAACAGCTTCTCACAATAAAACCATAATCACTCACCCTTCATCCCTCGTAATGTAGTAGTCGCTGAACAGATCCATCGTTGCAGGGTACGCCAATGAGGTTGGTGAGTCGTTCCGGGCGATCGCACCGGTGAAGATGGTGCGTGCGAGCTACGGGATCGCCTTCGCTTACGTTCTCGCCGATACTGTGGACAAGGGGTTCAGAATGCTTGTGGTCAGTATAACGGTATAGCTTTTAAAAGGGTCAAAAAAAGAGAAAATATGTCTGATAAGAGAAGACATCTTGTTTTGAATTGGAGATCTTGATGTACAGGGTGTTAGTGTATGGGTCATCAAATGAGGCTATCAGTGCTATGTGGTATGGTTTTGGTGTAAAATACATTAGCTACATTATGATCTTTCAATTCAATAAGCCACCTTTTTAGTAAAAGGTGGCTTATTGAATCAATCATTCAATCAATCAAATTCATGTTTTTTTTTTATATTAATTTTTCAACAGAAATAACTATCTTTCAATAGCTGTCGCAGCAAACATTGTTGTGCATGGGGAAAAAATTAAATTGAAAAAACGTTTACTAAATTTTAATTACTCTATCTCATACGACAAAGTTCATGAATTTGATTGATTTGAAATCAAATCATTACCAAGAAAACTTAGAAAATGTAGTTTTCTAAATTGACTTGACCAGGAATCGAACCCGGAACCTTTCGCGCTTCGGGCGTACCTTAGCCAAAACTACCTTAAGTTTTCTTGGTCTTTGGGTGTTCTGGGTGGACACCCCCAATTAATTATCGTCATCTGGTACTCATAGTACAGGGGTTGCCCTAGTTTGAGACCAGATTGGTGTGATTTTCTGGCGCATTTATTTATTTGATCCTCACCCTACCAACATTCCAATTTCCTTACCCTAGCAAATTCGACGAATCGACGAAACTAATTTTAGCCTGATTTTTTTTATGTGTTAGATAGCAGACGAGCAGGCGGATCACCTGATGGTAAGCAATTGAATGATGAAAATGAATAATGAAATGAATGAATGAATGAATGAATGAATGAATGAATGAATGAATGAATGAATGAATGAATGAATGAATGAATGAATGAATGAATGAATGAATGAATGAATGAATGAATGAATGAATGAATGAATGAATGAATGAATGAATGAATGAATGAATGAATGAATGAATGAATGAATGAATGAATGAATGAATGAATGAATGAATGAATGAATGAATGAATGAATGAATGAATGAATGAATGAATGAATGAATGAATGAATGAATGAATGAATGAATGAATGAATGAATGAATGAATGAATGAATGAATGAATGAATGAATGAATGAATGAATGAATGAATGAATGAATGAATGAATGAATGAATGAATGAATGAATGAATGAATGAATGAATGAATGAATGAATGAATGAATGAATGAATGAATGAATGAATGAATGAATGAATGAATGAATGAATGAATGAATGAATGAATGAATGAATGAATGAATGAATGAATGAATGAATGAATGAATGAATGAATGAATGAATGAATGAATGAATGAATGAATGAATGAATGAATGAATGAATGAATGAATGAATGAATGAATGAATGAATGAATGAATGAATGAATGAATGAATGAATGAATGAATGAATGAATGAATGAATGAATGAATGAATGAATGAATGAATGAATGAATGAATGAATGAATGAATGAATGAATGAATGAATGAATGAATGAATGAATGAATGAATGAATGAATGAATGAATGAATGAATGAATGAATGAATGAATGAATGAATGAATGAAATCTTTATTTGACACAATAACAGAACATACACTAAGACGCAAGAACAAACAATACAATATTATAAAAAAATACATAAATTAACACATAGTACAAAAGAAAACAAAAAGCAACTGTGCCAAATAGGCGACCGCTCAGCTTTTGTCGGGCTAGCTAGCTATAGCTAGCGCCGACGCTGGTTTTCAGCGGCTGGCCTAAAACATTGCGCCTCTGTTCCCCTCTGCCACCACTTTAACAACCCGACAAGGTGTACTAAACAGAGACAGAGATGAACAGAAGCACAGCTTGGGGGCAAGATGAGACACTAAGTAGTAACTTAAAAGTAGGTGACATACAGCATACAGATATACAAGAAAAAAAAGCATAACAACAGGTGCAAAACAGAGTGCAATTGCCGCCGCTCATGGACACTTGCAACACCAGTGGAGTTACAAATGCGCTGCCAACCTTTTATCCCCTTTCACCCCTCTCTTTTCCCCAACCTTCCTATCTTCCCCCTCTCCTTAAAAAAACGTTTGGTTATTTATAGAGCGGATTCGGTGGGTTATTACAGAAAGATGGCCGGCCCAAGAATGTGATGATCGCCACCGGGGACGCGTTCCTGTGGCAGACCCTGGCATCCGTTGTGATACCGGGTATCACTATTAACAGGTATTTACAGTAACTATATTATCCTTTTTTTTCGTTAGATTTGTCATTACCATCGGCGTCATAATCATCGGCGTCATTACCATCGGCGTCATTACCATCGGCGTCATTACCATTGGCGTCATTACCATTGGCGTCATTACCATCGGCGTCATAATCATCGGCGTCATTACCATCGGCGTCATTACCATCGGCGTCATTACCAATGGCGTCATTACCACCGGCGTCATTACCATTGGCGTCATTACCATCGGCGTCATTACCATTGGCGTCATTACCATTGGCGTCATTACCATTGGCGTCATTACCATTGGCGTCATTACCATTGGCGTCATTACCATTGGCGTCATTACCATCGGCGTCATAATCATCGGCGTCATTACCATTGGCGTCATTACCATTGGCGTCATTACCATTGGCGTCATTACCATCGGCGTCATAATCATCGGCGTCATTACCATCGGCGTCATAATCATCGGCGTCATTACCATTGGCGTCATTACCATCGGCGTCATTACCATTGGCGTCATTACCATTGGCGTCATTACCATTGGCGTCATTACCATCGGCGTCATAATCATCGGCGTCATTACCATTGGCGTCATTACCATCGGCGTCATTACCATCGGCGTCATTACCATTGGCGTCATTACCATCGGCGTCATAATCATCGGCGTCATTACCATCGGCGTCATAATCATCGGCGTCATTACCATTGGCGTCATTACCATTGGCGTCATTACCATTGGCGTCATTACCATCGGCGTCATAATCATCGGCGTCATTACCATCGGCGTCATAATCATCGGCGTCATTACCATCGGCGTCATTACCATCGGCGTCATTACCATCGGCGTCATTACCATTGGCGTCATTACCATCGGCGTCATTACCATTGGCGTCATTACCATTGGCGTCATTACCATTGCAGTGGTATCACTCCGGTCGAGCCGGCCCATTCATGCCGAAGCGTGGCTCTCCCACAGTTAGTTTTTCGGTAAGAAAATAGGAAGGCAAAATTCGTCAGTTGTGAGTTCGAAACAGCAACATACTGTATGTGAGCAATAAATAAAAAAGGACACGATAAGTTATTTGGGTTGTTGTACAATTTGCAGGTAAATCTCTTTTAAGTGGTATTCCGGTTTCTTTGTTTTATTTATTGTGAAATGCAAGTTGGATTTTAGTTTTGTAAACAAATAGTCAACCATAGATGTTAGATGTACAGATAGCCACACATTAGGTTACTACAATCTGTCAAATTTCTTCAATCGAACCTCACGTTTATGTCAAACGCGTTTGGTTCAATATCAACTGAGGAAATTTGACAGACTGTAGTAACCTGATGTGTGGCTGTCTGTACCTACAGATATCTAAGTCTCTGATTGATGAGCAGATTGATTGACCTGAATGGCGCAATGGCTAAGACGTTTTTAAACTTGGGAGAGCAATTTTTCGGCATGAATGATCCGGCTCGACTGGATACCACGGCCTCCGCCAAGTGAGTGAGGGTACCAGGGGCCCATTGGGGGAAAAGGGGTTAAAGGTTGTTAGCGCACTTGTGACTCCACTCTATGGGTGGCGGCGATCGCTTACCATTAGGTGATTCGCCTGTTCGTCTGCCACCTATCACCTAGGCTAGCAAAGTGAGCATTGGCCTCCCATAATAAGAGTCTTCATCTTCTATTACAGTATTAAAAGTCATCAAGTCAGTCATCATTATATTACAGTAATAAAAAATCCTAACTAATATTATAAATGCGAAAGTAGCTCTGCCTGTCCGTCTGTCTGTCTGTTACTCTTTCACGCCAAAACTACTGAACGGATTTAAATGAAATTTGGTATACAGATAATCTAGACCCTGACAAAGAAACATAGGCTACTTTTTCTTGCGAAAAGGGGGTTGTAAAGGGTTAAAAGAGGGGTAAAAAGTTACTTTTCCACGCGGACGCAGTCGCGGGCGGCCGCTATTAGTACAAGATAAAATGTTATCCTCTATCCCTTATTATCCCCTTTCACCCCTCTCTTTTCCCCAACCTTCCTATCTTCCCCCTCTCCTTAAAAAAAACGTTTGGTTATTTTAGAGCGGATTCGGGTGGGTTATTACAGAAGATGGCCGCCCAAGAATGTGATTATCGCCACCGGGGATGCGTTCCTGTGGCAGACCCTGGCATCCGTTGTGATACCGGGTATCACTATTAACAGGTATTTACAGTAACTATATTATCCTTTTATTCGTTAGATTTGTCATTACCATCGGCGTCATAATCATCGGCGTCATTACCAACGGCGTCATGTTATGTAGTGTATCTAAAACAACCGTTTTAATTTAGGCATAACACAAATGGGGGGTTAGGTTAGGGGCGGCAACGCATCAGCGACCTCTCTGATCTCGCAGATGTTCATAGGCAGCGGTGATTACTTACCAGCAGGTGACCCGCTTGCTCGTTTGCCGCCTCTAGCATAAAAAAAAGGTTAGGTTAAACGGGTCGTCATTATTATGTTATTATTGACGAATTTCAGGATTTGCGCCTACTCTTCCCGCTACCTCAAGAAATACCCGAAGATCCCGCACCGCGCACGCGCGTTCATCACCGTGGGCATCGGCTTGGCCTCCATCCCCGTCATCGTAATGCCCATAGACATGGCCGTCAACGTGCTGATGAATGTCACCTACAGGCGATGGGTGCCCCATGACACGTAGCTACAATGACGCAGGCTAGATTTGTCATTGCCGTCTGTGTCATTACCATCTAAATAGCTGTCAATGTTTTCGTGAATCTTATGATATAAGATTCAGGAATTCACTATATATTATAAGGGTGAACAGGCATCTTTTAGGCAAACGCGAAACCATCCTAGACCTCAGCGTTGGCCTATAGTGTAATAAGAAAATAATAAAAAATAGGCGATGGGTGCCCACGGACACGTAGCTACTTATGATACAGACTAGATTTGTCATTACCATTACTATCGACGGCGTCATTACCATCGAAATGGCCATCAGTGTTTTAATGAATCTCACCTATAGGCAACGGGTGCCCACTGACACGTAGCTACAATGACACAGACTAGATTTGTCATTACCACCATCGTCATTACCACCACCGACATTACCGTCGGTGTCATTACCATCGAAATGGCCATCAGTGTTTTTATGAATCTCACCTATAGGCAACGGGTGCTCACTGACACGTAGCTACAATGACGCAGACTAGATTTGTCATTACCGTCGGCGTTATTAACATCGACATGGTCGCCAATGTTTGCATGAATATCACCCACAGGCGATTTTTGTAAAATGTATATTTCTTGAATGATATAAAATTATCTTGTTATTTCTACAAAATTTATTAAAATTTTGTTACGTTTTTTGGCAGGTTCTTTTTAACATTATTTAATAACTAGCGGCCGCCCGCGACTCCGTCCGCGTGGAAAAGTAACTTTTTACCCCCCTTTAAACCCCTTACAACCCCCTTTTCGCAATAAAAAGTAGCCTATGTCCTGTCTCATCTGGGTCTAGATTATCTGTATACCAAATTTCATTTAAATCCGTTGAGTAGTTTTTGGCGTGAAAGAGTAGCAGACAGGACAGACAGACAGACAGACAGACAGAGTTACTTTCGCATTTATAATATTAGTATGGATAGTATGGATGTTATTATTTTAAAATAATAACATTTTTTAATAATGTTATTATTTTAAAATGCAATTGTTTTATTCTTATTTAATTGTTGAGAAAGTTATGTTAATTATTGTTAAATTATGAGTATGAATTATTATATCAAAGCCTCTGAAGAAACTATAATAATGTTATGTAACGGTCCAGTCAGCTCAATTTTATGTAATAATCAATCTAATCATATTTTATTCAACCAATTTTGAACTAAAAACGTTATAGTTCAAAAACTATTGAGAAATTTGAATAGTTTTGCTTAGATTGATATGGGGCTGATTGTACATGATATTAAAACTAATGTTTAAATCTCAAGTAAAGATCTTAAGTAGGTATAAAAAGTGCCAATAGTGTAATATTCGCCTATACTATAAGAATAGTACAATGAAAAGTAACGAAAATACTTTATTGTGTAAAGAATAAATTGAAAGAGGAATTATTTTATTTATATTATATTAACGAATTTATTATAAATCTCGTACGTATAGGTAATATTATATTTCACAATGAAAGACAGTAATAAAATATCCTATTGTGTATCTAGAATCTAGAGATTAATCAAAGAGTGTATGTATTCCTTAGAAAATTAGTCATTCCTTTATTTTGTTTAGATGTAGCATTTTATGAATATAGCGCCATCTAGCGGGTAGTTGCAAAATCTCTTATAGTAGTGGTAGTGTGTCTGGTCAATGAAGTATACTCAAAACTGGAATTCAAGACCAAAAAATCTACGACAAATACGTCACTGTCAAATCTGTTAAAGTCACTTATGTCATTTTCAAGTGACGTTTTCAGGTCTCGCCAACCTTTTTGGCATTATTTTTCTTATTATGCAGACTGAACTGTCAAGTTTCCATACATTGTTAAAATGTTGTGGGTAGATACCAAATGTTATTAACATCTGAAGTGATACAAGCGCAATAACATCTTTGAAAACTAAAATTACGGATGGTTAAGTTTTTATTAAAATGTCTTGTATTTATGTGAAAAAAAGTAAATAAAATTATTTTTTTAAATTACAGAATCAAAATTACCAATAAATAAATTACATCAGCGAGTGTTTTTAGAATAAAGGTGTATACTATGGAACGATCATTTTATTGCAGTAGCAACATTGTAGTAGATTTTTTGGTCTTGAATTCCAGTTTTGGGTTTAGTATATTAGATAACGCACATTATAATAATATTATTATTACGCTTATGTATTATGTATACCTACTGCCATTATACAAGTCCACTAGTAGAAATTAAGTAGTGAAATGATAATTATTACCTATTATAATAATTAGCCGTAGTGATTTATATTATACAGGCTTGCAATGAATGTGACAAGATTAAGTGCTATGAATTGCCTTAAGAATAAACAATAACTTTTTTATGCCAATAAAATAAATATTCCATGAAATAAATCTATACTATTTATGAAGAGATAACTTCTATAGACAACGGCAAGGCTTATAGGTAAACCAAAAACACGAAACGCTTGCGCGATGTAATTGAGCACAGCGCCATCTATTGGTTCATTTCTGAATTACGGTCCCAAAGCGAAGTGAGGACGGGCCACTAGTTATCTAATATAAACATAAGAATGGCTACCAAAATAATAATATAACATACGAGTAATTGATAAATAACTGTGTTATCAGCATAAAAATCAAAAATCATGTATGAATTCACTAATATTTAAGTGCCTGTAAGTATACTATTTCACTGCAGGGCAAAGGCCTCCATCATAGAAATCAAGTCATCTATACTATGATGGGATTAGGCTTAATCTCCACGCTTGCCAAATGCGGATTGTTATAAGATTAAGATAAAGATTGTTATAAAAGTTATTGTTTATTTCTAAGTGATAATATTTCAGAAGCAATGGGACAGTGAATATGCATAAGTGTCCTTATGAATACATCTTTACTAAAATACGTGATAGCTAAAAGTGGGCCATGAGAACAGTGCGACAAGTTTGTTTTGGCGCGTGGCAAAAACAAGAACTATACTCTGATTCATAATCATGTAAACTGACAGATGTCAATGTGTCATCCCCATACATTATCACTCAATTTGACAGATGCAAGATGTCAAAATGTATGGAAACTTCACATTTGCATCTGTCAGTTTACTTTACATGATTATGAATCAGAGTATAATTTCTAGAACACTTGCAGTAAAACACCAATGATGGTGTCAGTTTAAGGCCGAAAAGTCTTGTCGCACTAAAATTGCTTTTTGGTACGTTTTTAATGCCTAAGAAATGTTAAACCGTCGGTGTCTACATTAATTATACAGAGTGTATCTATTGTTTAACCACGTTTTCCACCAAATCCACGACTTATTAAAATTCGTCGAAATTGCTTTCGACTCCCCATCTATACCTTTTTTATAGAGATAACTTCTATACACAAACAAGGCTTATATGTAGTTGTAGCCCAAAAAGTCGAAACACTTGCGCGATATAGTCCACTTCCAGCGCCATCTATTGGTAAAGATGGAACTAAGTACCGAAACCATGTGAGGGCGGGCCCTATAAAAACAAGTCACGACTTGACTGACATTTATGAAAAGTTGATTTTTTTATGCGAATTTCAAAAGTCATAGAACAAAATATGTTGTAGGCAGAATGTTTGGTAGAATACGTGGTTAAAGGGATGTAAATATTCACAGATATAGCTGGCGGCATGAAAGAATAGCGATGACCATTTTTTGCGCACTTGTAAAAAAAGATGACTTTTTATTAAAATTGGTTTCTGCGCACTCAAGGTCATAACTATACTCTGATTCATAATCATGTAAAGTAAACTGACAGATGTCAATGTGTCATCCCCATACATTATCACTCAATTTGACAGATGCAAGATGTCAAATGTATGGAAACTTCACATTTGCATCTGTCAGTTTACTTTACATGATTATGAATCAGAGTATACTTACACTTTCTTGCCGCAGACTATAAAACCTGTTGATCTGTCTACTATCTATTTCGTATCGGCTATTTATTATCTGTTTTATTTATTTTTTCCAAATCGCGTGTAAAAAGTCGCGTGATGGTGTACTGTAAGAACGAGGTTAAACTAAAGTTGGACAGGTCGTCAAGGCGACGCCATCCATCGGATTTTTTAAACACTAATTAAACATAGAAAATGCTTTAGTTATATAGAATATTAGATTAGTGGCTGTGATAAATGATTCCATTAAAATATTTATGTATTCAGTAGAAAAATAAATAATTTATAATAGTTGTGTTTTAAACACTGCAAATTATGTAAGTTGCAATTGCCACCAAAGAAATAATAATTATTGTTAAATAGTGTTGCTGCACTATCGCTAGTTTCAAGATCGATTTTCAAAATTATTCAGAATATCGATAATATTGCAAATGTAAATAGCATCGATACGGAAATTGGCGCAATACCACAAAATATAAAGGACACAGAAGTTAGACTTGGACCTGATTTTGAATTTAGAAGAGTTCGTTGACTTAAGCTAGGGTTGTTGCCCGGCATGAGTACATAAGCGCGCGGCCTCTACCACAGACCTCGACAGTTTGACAATCTTATGTCATAAGTTAATCATTAATGTGGTCTAAAAGGCGTTTTTGCCCGTTAGTCCGCATGCGTGAGTACATGACATATTTTTAGCTCTTAATGGGCAGTCAGCCTTCTGTGTCCTTTATATTTTGTGGCAATACCATTAAATATACTTACGCCAAAATTGACGATACTATTGACATGTGACAATACTATGGATATACTATCGATACTATCGATATTATTGCTTTTTTTTAGTGTCGATTTGTTTTATTATCGATATCGACAGTCTATCGACAGCCAACACTATTGTTAAGTCATTTTCATAATCATTCTATACCTGGAGTGTAGACCATTTGATGGTATTAAAAATAAAAAAAAAATGCACGTTGTTCCGTTGGTTCTGCGCCCGATCCCTCTTCGGTCGTATCACACTGGTGTCCCTTCGAAATATTATGAGGGTAAGGGAAAAATGCACATGTGTTTGCGTACACACTTAACCACTATAATGTATTAAATTCGATGGGCTGCCGTAGCCCAATCGGTTGGAGAATATTTATTTATTTATTATTGTTAATATTATTATTGTTGAAAATAAATAAATACCTTTAACATTGACCCGATTCTGAATTATGTAGTTTTATTTTTCCGTTAGTACAAAACTAGATCTAAGAAAAGTTCCGGGACTAAATTCGTACCAGCCTCTTGTTGCGTGCGGAGATAGCAGACACTATAATAGGTAACAAACAGTACGTTAATTGTAGAAAAAGGTAGTTTAATAGCGAAAGTAAATCTTTAAAATTTATTGTTTTTGGTCTTAATTGCAATCAGTATCCTATTGTTATTTAAATAAGCTTATTAATGCTGTTTAAACATTGAAAAAGAATTTAATATAAATTAATGGTTGCCATTAAATTCAATAATAACTATCAAAAAATTTAAATAATGTAATTAGAGTACGTCATTACAAGGTTACGTTGTCGAATTTTGATGAAGTCTCAAATGTGGCCTATTAAATTCGCCAATTTATTGCATTTACACAAATTTTTCATTGATTTGTGATCACCAATCCGCATTAGGCAAGCGTGGTGATTAAGCCTAATCCCATATAGTAGCGATGAACTTGATTTCTATGGAGGCCTTTGCCTTGCAGTGGGACAGTATATAGGCTGATAATAATTAATTTACTTTTTTACACAAACTATTTTTATACTTAATAGTGTATTGACATCACCGGCTAATACTAGGTATTTATGCTATAAAGTTAATTAAAACTCAATAACCTAGTATTTATTATTCTATACGTAATATAAAAAAAATCGAATATAGTACAGTCAGCCACACATCAGGTTACCACAACTTATCAAATTTCCTCAATTGATATTCAACCTAATGTGTATGACAGTAAGATGAGAGTCGGTTGAGGAAATTTGACAGTTTTGTATACTTTGATGTGTGGCTGTACGTACTAAATGTTTTGAATGGTTATTTTTTTTTTATGTGATAGGTAGCAGACGAGCAGGCGGATCACCTGATGGTAAGCAATTGCCGCCGCTCATGGACACTTGCAACACCAGTGGAGTTACAAGTGCGCTGCCAACCTTTTATCCCCCCCCCCCCCCCCCCCCCCGGGTGGGCCTCCGGTACCCTCACTCACTCGGCGAAACACAGCACAGGGGCTGCTTCACGCCGGTTTTCTGTGAGGCAGTGGTATCACTCCGGTCGAGCCGGCCCATTCATGCCGAAGCGTATTCACGTAAGACATGATCTGTCGATTCGTTTTGCTAAGGGGGTTTCCTAGTGTGGGACCTACAAGTCAGTCACAGGCTGAGGCATTACACTACTTTATTAATAGTACTAGTGGCCCGCCCTCACTTCGCTTCGGGAACGTAATTCATAAAGGAGCCAACAGATGGCGCTGTGTCCAATTACATCGCGCAAGCGATTCGTGTTTTCGGTTTACCTATAAGCCTTGTCGTTGTCAATAGAAGTTATCTCTTTATAAATAGTATAGAAGATAGATTAATATCTGTGATATATTAAAGTAGTAGGTAGATATGCCACTATGTAACACATTGCTGAAATAAACTAAGTATTATTTTGTATTTTAATATTGGCGAATTGTTAATGACGTCTCAGTTTAATATTAGGTACATACGCAGTTTTTAAAGAAGGCATGTTTTTACTATTAATTAAAAGTATCTTAAATGAATATTCTATCAATTCCATTTAAGGTATTCATGAAAAACGTGCCAACTGTTTCAAGTTATGTTTAAAATTAGTATTTATAATGTTTTTTATTTTACTGTACTTATTCGATGTGGTTTTGTGCAATTAAGTTGCGCAAAATGGTATTAATTATAGAATAAGTAATTTAATTTTATCGTTTTTAACACTGCTACTCACGTGACTTGTCGCTTTAGCTCAGTGGATTATAAACATGCGCCTTCTTAAAGTAGGTTGTCGGTTCAAATCCGATCATGCACCTCTGGATTTATCAAATCTATGTGCATATTTTTACACTACGCTCGGCGGTGAGGGAATCGTGAGGAAAAACACAATTTAAAAATTATTCTGAATGGTATAAGCATGATCCAATTGGTCTGGGTCCCCTTTCAGACGGTCCCTTTATTGCAACTTAATCATAATCATAAATCTTTATTGTTTCATTTGGTGTACATACAATGTGGTCTTAAAAATAAAAATAACATACTGTCCGCAAATGAACCCTGTAAGGGTTGTAGGGGTAACTTTTTCTGCCGATGTGCAATGGGCGGACGTCCTTATGCATACCCATCTGCCGGGGAGCTGACGGGTTATGTCGGGCTCTCCTCCAGTGACGCTGAAGGCCTACCGACTAAACCCCCAATGACGCTCCGTCCTTCGCCAGAGAGGGAAGGAAATATGTGTACTAGGTAATGAACTTTGACTACACGTTTCTTCCCAGGCGTTCGTTCCACGCTTGCTAGCATTAGAATTAAAAACAAAAAACAGTAGGTACAAATAGACATTACTAACAATTGAATACAATAAGCACTCAGAGATCGTTGAAACAATAGTAACATTTATCAATCAACAATTTTTTCAAAGCTTTTTCGATCACTTTTGTATCGCAATTGTTTATTATTATTTATTTATTTACATAAATACACGGGATGAACTAGGGTATGGGTAATGCATAATTCTGTGATAGGTCACAGAATTATGCATTATCTATACAAATATATAACTGCCGTTTTATATGCAAACAAGACTTACCTAGTATCTAAATATAGTATATGCTTGTTATGATTCTAATAATGATGATTGGTTGACTCTTTATTGTAGAATGTTGCTTAGAGACATTTAGGAACGTTGATCAACAAAAAAAAAAAATCAAATATAATTAAAAATAAATCATCATCATATCAGCCCACATCCACTCACTGCTGAGTATAGGCCTTCTCTATCATGCCACTGTCTACGGTCCCCAGCCAGCGTCAGTGTTGCTTCTCCACTACCATTACAATATGCGTCGGCCAAACAGGACGGGTGGTCTATCCCAGGGACGACCCCAATCTTAGCTGCCTTTCCAGTAACCTTTATCCACATATCATCCCTTGCGCCTTGTCATTGCCAATTAAAAACAGAAAAGCTATAAATAACTGAGAGTAATAGCAAACGGATCTACAGCAAAAATGCTCAATAACCATTAGTACTTTCCTCATATGGCTGCTTTAGTGCTTGCTGCAGAAAAATAAGTCCACTACGGTGTGGATCAAGGGCGACACAAATGACTTGGCCTATTTAGAGAATAGGTCAATGTATAATATCTATCTATGGAACCTTTGTCAGGGTTTCTTAACCATGCCCCCCAGATCGACTAGGTGAGGGATGGTAGGGTCCTAGTTGTAAGGCCACCGCCTGGGAAGGGAACGTGCCATCATCATTTCAGCCATAGGACGTCCACTGCGGATAGGCCTCTCCAAAGTTCTCCACACAGTCGGTCCTGTGCCACCCGCATCCAGGGACTCTCGCGACCTTTACTAGATCGTCGGTCCCCCTGGTGGGAAGCCTGCTGCACACGGCCTCTTGCACGCGGCTCTCAAGGACCTTTCCACCCCAACGGCGTATGTTCTCCTCGCAATGTGCCCTGCCCATTGCCACTTGAGCCACGCATTCTTTGGGCAAGGAACGTGTAGTCAAATTTACTAGTACACATGTCTCTTTCCCACTCTGGCGAAGAAGGGAGCGTCGTTGGGGGTTTAGTCGGTAAGCCTCGAGCCTCATTGGAGGAGAGCCCGACATAACCCGTCCGCCCCCCGGCAGACGGGTATGCAAGGACGTTGGCCCATTGCACTAATGTGCAAAATTGTTGGGGGAATGCTGCCGGCCTAATGGCCGGCAGCATTCCCCCAACGGAAAGAAAGGGTAAACGGGGACTAGTTTTATGTACGGTGACAACGGGAAGTATCTATACTATTTATAAAGAGATAACTTCTATAGACAACGACAAGGCTTATAGGTAAACCGAAAACACGAAACGCTTGCGCGATGTAATTGGACACAGCGCCATCTATTGGTTACATTTAAACTATTCCTTTGGACCTTCACCACGCACAATTTAATTATTTCCTCCACTGACAAAGACGGTTGGCGCGCAATTTTTATCATTGAAATCTTAAAAAGGAAGTATTAACAAAAAGTCCGTCTCATAATTAGCTCCGATGGGACTCGAACCTACGATCTTTCGCTGTCCGGGTGAATGCTCTGGCCACTGAACTACAGGTCCTTTCTGGCATTCTTCCGTGGCATGTGTATCAGGGTCCCCCTGACACGGACCCCTAAGGAGTGTGTCCCACATTTTTAAAAGTGGCCGTTTTTAGTAATAATGAACGTAACGTATTGTTCCTTGTCACGTGTAAAAAATATGGTATTGCATCTCGAAAAATCCAATTTACTTGCATCTAAGTTTGTAGAGCTTACTTTTTTAAAAAATATCATTTGTCACCACAATCAGTGTAAATAGGTTGGCGGTAGTTTCGTCATAGGGATGTAAATTTTCACAGCTATATAGGTAGTCTGCGGCAAGAAAGTGTAGTTATGACCTTGAGTGCGCAGAAACCAATTTTAATAGAAAGTCTTCTTTTTTACAACTGCGCAAAATAACGGTCGTCGCTATTCTTTCGTGCCGCCAGCTATACAAGCTGATATCTATGCGTGATTAATTTATGATCTACTTACTGCTATGTTTCGGCTACGTTACAGCATCCACCGCCGCAAGCGCACTGCCGGAAAATGATCGTATACCCGTCCTTATTATATTTACGCATCTAGTTAAATAAGTATTATTCCTTTGATGTAGGCATACGGCGCGCGCGCAGGTGATAAGAGTCTGTCGTTCCATTGTCAGGGTCTGTCAGCTTTCCTAATGACTGTTTAGGATATTCAATTGTTATGGTTTTATTTTTGCTATAGGTTTGAGCATGAAAATCCACTTAATATTATATATATATATATATATATATACACGTACATCTCATACATTGACCCTACTCCGTACTAAGTAGCTTGATGACGAAACTAGCGCCGCCAACCAATTTACACTGATTGTGGCGACAATAATGATATTTTTTAAGAAAGTAAAATATTTGTAGACTTAGATGCAAGTAATTTGGATTTTTCAAGATGCAATACAATATTTTTAACACGTGACAAGTAACAATAATGTTAATTATTGCTAAAAGTGGCCGTTTTTAGCAATAACTAACATTACCTATTGCTACTTCTCGCACAGCATCATATTATAAGTTACTCTGTGCACAGCATGCAGTGGGACAGTTTATAGACTGTACTTTACTGGTGGATAAAGATTGGTCGAATCCTTTGAGTAGGGAATTCTGGGAGATGAACTATTGTTCTATATACATTAAGTTGCTTAGGTAGGTATGTGTGTCACGAAATAATTAGCATCATCAAAATTCTTAACTGTGTCAATAGTCAATTAGGTGTAAATAAGACTTACCTAGTATCTAAATATAGTATATGCTTGTTATGATTCTAGTAATGATGATGATTGGTTGACACTTTGTTGTAGAAAGTTACTTAGAGACATTTAGGAACGTTGATCAACAAAAAAAACAAATATAATTAAACAGAAATCATCATCATATCAGCCCACATCCACTCACTGCTGAGTATAGGCCTTCTCTATCACGCCACTGTCTACGGTCATCTGCCAGCCTCATCCATTGTTTCCCAACAACCATTACAATATCGTCGGCCAAACAGGCGGGTGGTCTACCCACAGGACGGCCCCAATCTTAGCTGCCTTTCCGTAACCTTTATCCACCTATCATCCTTGCGCCTTGTCAATTGCCAATTAAACAGAAAAGCTATAAATAACTGAAGAGTAATATACAACAGGATGCTACAGAAAAATGCTCATAACCATTAGTACTTTCCTCATATGGCTGCTTTAGTGCTTTCTGCAGAAATAAGTCCAACTACGGTGTGGATGCAAGGCGACACAAATGACTTGGCCTATTTAGAGAATAGGTCAATGTATAATTATCTATCTATGGAACCTTATTGTCAGGGTTTCTTAACCTTGCCCCCAGATCGACTGGGTGAGGGATGGTAGGGCCCTAGTTGTAAGGCCACTGCCTGGGAAGGAACGTGCCATCATCATCATTTCAGCCAATAGACGTCCACTGCTGGACATAGGCCTCCCCCAAAGTTCTTCACACTGATCTGTCCTGTGCCACCCACATCCAAGGGACTTCCGCGACATTCACTAGATCGTCGGTCCACCTGGTGGGAAGCCTGCTGCACACGGCCTCTTGCACGCGGCTCTCAAGGACCTTTCCACCCCAACGGCGTATGTTCTCCTCGCAATGTGCCCTGCCCATTGCCACTTGAGCCACGCAATTCTTTGGGCAAGGAACGTGTAGTCAAAATTTACTAGTACACATGTCTCTTTCCCACTCTGGCGAAGAAGGGAGCGTCGTTGGGGTTTAGTCGGTAAGCCTCGAGCCTCATTGGAGGAGAGCCCGACATAACCCGTCCGCCCCCCGGCAGACGGGTATGCAAGGACGTTGGCCCATTGCACTAATGTGCAAAATTAGGCCGGCAGCATTCCCCCAACGGAAAGAAAGGGTACCTAAACGGGGACTAGTTTTATGTACGGGGACAACGGGAAGTATCTTCTATTTATAAAGATATACTATTTATCAAGAGATAACTTCTATAGACAACGACAAGGCTTATAGGTAACCAAAACACGAAACGCTTGCGCGATGTAATTGGACACAGCGCCATCTATTGGTTACATTTAAACTATTCCTTTGGACCTTCACCACGCACAATTTAATTATTTCCTCCACTGACAAAGACGGTTGGCGCGCAATTTTTATCATTGAAATCTTAAAAAGGAAGTATTAACAAAAAGTCCGTCTCATAATTAGCTCCGATGGGACTCGAACCTACGATCTTTCGCTGTCCGGGTGAATGCTCTGGCCACTGAACTACAGGGTCCTTTCTGGCATTCTTCCGTGGCATGTGTATCAGGGGTCCCCCTGACACGGACCCCTAAGGAGTGTGTACCCACATTTTTAAAAGTGGCCGTTTTTAGTAATAATGAACGTATATATAACGTATTGTTCCTTGTCACGTGTAAAAAATATGGTACATATTGCATCTCGAAAAATCCAATTTACTTGCATCTAAGTTTGTAGAGCTTACTTTTTTAAAAAATATCATTTGTCACCACAATCAGTGTAAATAGGTTGGCGCTAGTTTCGTCATAGGGATGTAAATGCTCACAGCTATATAGGTAGTCTGCGGCAAGCAAGTGTAGTTATGACCTTGAGTGCGCAGAAACCAATTTTAATAGAAAGGCTCTTTTTCACAACTGCGCAAAATAACGGTCGTCGCTATTCTTTCGTGCCGCCAGCTATACCAGCTGATATCTATGCGTGATTAATTTATGATCTACTTACTGCTATGTTTCGGCTACGTTACAGCATCCACCGTCGCAAGCGCACTGCCGGAAAATAATCGTATACCCGTCCTTATTATATTTACGCATCTAGTTAAATAAGTATTCCTTTGATGTAGGCATACGGCGCGCGCGCAGGTGATAAGAGTCTGTCGTTCCATTGTCAGGGTCTGTCAGCTTTCCTAATGACTGTTTAGGTTTTATTTTTGCTATAGGTTGAGCATGAAAACCCACTTAATATTATATAATATATATATATATACACGTACATCTCATACATTGACCCTACTCCGTACTATTAGTAGCTTGTTGACGAAACTAGCGCCGCCAACCAATTTACATTGATTGTGGCGACAATGATGATATTTTTTAAGAAAGTAAAATATTTGTAGACTTAGAAGCAAGTAATTTGGATTTTTCAAGATGCAATTATACATTTTTAACACACAAGTAACAATAATGTTGATTATTGCTAAAAGTGGCCGTTTTTAGCAATAACTAACATTACCTATTGTTACTTCTCGCACAGCATGCAGTTGGACAGTTTATAGACTGTACTTTACTGGTGGATAAAGATTGGTCGAATCCTTTGAGTAGGGAATTCTGGGAGATGAACTATTGTTCTATATACATTAAGCTGCTTAGGTAGGTATGTCTGTCACGAAATAATTAGCATCATCAAAATTCTTAACTGTGTCAATAGTCAATTAGGTGTAAATAAGTATTTGTATTAGATTAGATTATTATTTATAAGCGAATTAGATTAGGTAAACCGTAATATTATGCATTTTAGATCATATAATTTTATGTGTAAGCAGATACTTATTGTTAAAATTAATTTGTAAATTTATGCCCTTGTTTTGTTTTTCCTGAGATACAGGATGTTTTTAGATTAATATGAACTTAAACATTTAAAATTGGACTGGCGAATATTAGTAGAGGCCTAAGTCCAGCAATGGATTCCAACAGGGTGGCGAGATGTTTTTTTTTAAATACAATAGGTACATTCAATTACTTACAATAACAATTTAAGCGGCGGATGGTATGCCATGTCGCGCCAGTCAATTTTCCAAAAACCTATCTTTAATTTCTCTATCGCCCGGGTGATAGATCTCCAAAAATGTTAATGATATTTTAATGGATTCGTATTAGAACTCGAGTAATGTCTTTCAATCTTTTAATTCTTTGATTCATTCTAATCCGTCAGTAGAATTAGAATACAGGTCATCATCAGTCGATAGATAACTGATTTATATAGCAGAGATTCATACACTTACAAATAAGTAGAGTAAAATTAAATTATTCATGAAATTAATTGATGGCGCCACTGCCGCTTAGTCATAGGATATGGTAACCCCATTTTTTTTTTATGTGATAGGTATCAGACGAGCAGGCGGATCACCTGATGGTAAGCAATTACCGCCGCTGTTATTAACAAGTGCGCTGCTAACCTTTTATCCCCTTCCCCCCCGATGGGCCTCCGGTACCCTCACTCAATCGGCGAAACACAGCAAAGTAGCTGCTTGACGCCGGTTATATTAAATACCAGGGGCCAATTTTCTCCGAACCCACTATAATTGACAAGTAAATTACTTGACATCTTACTCGGAGACACATTTTATAAGTTTATTTAAAACGTTATTTAACGTTAAAGGGACTGAATAAATTAATAGCCGACTTGGTATATTACATGGATCTCACAACTTTTTACGGTAGAACAACTGAGTAGCGAGACTTGGTCTTTTTGACTTAGTATTGTTTTTTATGGGATAGGATGTTTTTCCGAACCAAACATATCAATGCATTAGTGTAGAAATAAGAGAAATAATTTATAACTTACCCGACAGCGAAAAGATGGTCTTCAAATTAATGAGTATAGGTCAATTTCACACTTTTCCTTAGAACAAAAGTCCATACGTAACAAGATAGGCACCGTGAAAATATTTGAAATAACTACTTTGGTCACATCAAAGTACACTTTTGATTCCAAGAAGAATAGTTAACTATTTATTCGACACTTGACAACAGTTCTTGGCAATTTTAAAATCATTGACAAAATTTTCACTAGTGGAAAAAGTTAACGGTTCGATTTTTCACTAGTGTTTTCGCGAGTATCGTGCGCTATGGCGGAAGTGCGCGCAGAGCATGCGCGTCAGGCTGCGCAGACGCCGGCGAGGTACTTACAACGCCTGAGATTTAGCGCCGATTTGAGCGCCGCCAGCGCAAGGCGCAAGTTATGAGAGACACGCGAACACCCAATCTTCTTATGGAACTAACGGATATGTAACTGTGGGAGAGCCACGCTTCGGCATGAATGGGCCGGCTCGACCGGAGTGATACCACTGCCTCACAGAAAACCGGCGTGAAGGAGCCCCTGTGCTGTGTTTCGCCGAATGAGTCACCCGGGGGGGAAAGGGATAAAAGGTTGGCAGCGCACTTGTAACTCCACTGGTGTTGCAAGTGTCCTTAAGCGGCGGCAATTGCTTACCATCAGGTGATCCGCCTGCTCGTCTGCTACCTATCATATATAAAAAAAAAATACGTTTCTCGCGGAATTCTATTCCACGAATCTCAGCTTCGTGGAACGGTGTAGCCGCGGCAGTATTACCTGACGGCTATTATTTAGGTATCTTCATGAGTAAGAGCATACTTCTTCTTAAAAGGCCGGCAACGCACTACTTAGGGCCTTCTCTGATCTCGCAGATGTTCATGGGCGGCGGTGATTATCTACTACCAGCAGGTGACCCGCTTGATCATTTGCCGCCTTGCGATTGCAAATTGTAACCTACAGTTTAAAGCAATAAAGTATCTGATTCTGATTTTTCAGCTCTCCGTAAACACATCGTACGCAAAGTATTGCGTACGATGCGATACGATGAGTTGCGTGAGTGAGTAGGCTCAGTCCACTTGCGCTCTTCGGGGTTAGGGGGCAACTCGTCCTAGAATTTCAATTTTTTTTGCTGGTGATAGTACTAACTAAACTTTACAAGACGAAAAAATATTGGAGATGCTAGCAGGTTCAGGTTTCTTATCGCCAAGCTAGTGAGAGAAAATCACATACAAATTTGAAAAAAAACTTGATGTGACTTACAACCTAACGTTTGGAACTGTGTTTCGAACTTAGTGAGTGACTGTTTGGAGACCCAATTAGGGGGGAGAGGGAGCTTAAAGGTTGACAGCTCACTTGTGACTTCACTGGTGTTACGGGTGTCTATGGACAGTGGCAATCGCTTAACAGGTGACGCGTCTACTCACCTCCCACTTTTTCTTATTGCAAGTCCCTCTGCTGAACAAAGCAAAGGCCACTCCCAAACTCCTCCATTGAGCCAGTAGCTAGCGCTTGCCAATCCTGTTTATGGTACACTTATAACATAAAAACCGCTCTCGCTTATGACTTAAACCAACAGCATGTTCCGTTATATTAACTAGAAGGCTAGGGAATGTAGGCAAACAGTTTTATCAGGCGAATTTAATATGTTTATTTGATAATTTCACTCATAAATATTCTGTTTTAAGTTAACAGTTCTTTTCGGCATATTACGATATTCGTGATGATTAAAACTTTTTGGTCAAAACTTTATAATGCACATAAAAGACAGGTAAAAAATCAAAACTACTTTAGATATTACAGGAGTAACAAAGGCGACAAAAAAGACAGGAAAAGTAAGTGCACCTACGGATACCCACACATAAATGTACAGGGTGTATCTGTGGACATTTACAAGCCTATGCACTTCTACTAATCTTCTGTTTGTCCAGGGCCCAGGGTGGAGGTTGAACCAAGGACCTTTGGCGTATGAGCACAGAATACTTAATAGTTACAAGGTATGAGGCAGGGTCACTACCAGTTGCGCAATCCGGCCAATCAAAAAACTAGGAATAACTTATCTTGCAAATAAATTAGGTATTACTATATAATAATTCTGTTTCTAAAACAAACATTACTATTAAAAACCAGGCTTTTATTTTATTGAGTTTTTTAGGGTTCTGTATGTAACGGAAAGGTCCTCGAGTGGAGGCCGCGTACTGGAAGTCGCGGCCATGGCAGGCCCCCATAAGGTGGGACCGGACGGTCTAGTGAGGGTCGCGGGAATTCCTTGGATGCGGGTGGCACTGGGACCGATCCGGTGGGGACAATAAACTTCCGCGAAACAAAATACACCCCGGCGCGCGTGGTTAGCCTGTCCGACAGAAAACCTACGCGTGTAGTTCGACAAGCGGGAAGCACCGGGAGGACGCCGTCTCACGCATCAACGCTGCTCCTCGGCGCTGGGAGTCACAGCCGAAAGAGAGAGAAAAACTCCGCCCGATGTTGATATTGAAGGGTGTGTCCAAGGAGGTTCGGCGCGAGGAGCTGGCCCAACGCGTACGGGGAGCAGAACGAGGAGAGCTGGTGTGACCTGAGGGAAGAAGACCTGACCCTCAGGTTTATCAGAAACAACCGAAGCCCTCACCTGTACAACGCCGTATTCATCGCGTCGGCACCAGCCTGGCGAGCAATCCTGCGACTCGGGCGAGTTCGACTGGATTACCAGCGGATCCATGCCGAAGACTTCTGCCCCTTCATTCAGTGTAGGCGGTGCCTGCAGTTTGGACACACCCAGGCGCGCTGCGAGGCGGCGAGGCTGTGCGCGCATTGTGGACAACCCGGGCACGAAGACCAGAGCTGCCCGAAGTCAGCAGAACCACCTTCCTGCACCAACTGCGAAAACTTCAACACGAAGTATAAAGCGAAGAGGGACATCAAGCACTCGGCTTTATCATCCAGTTGTCCGAGACACCGGGCCATGTTATCGCGAGTGCTGGAGAAAATTGACTACGGTGACCGGTAAGAGACCAGACGTACGCGACTTGACAAAATAACGACCCGACGACTGACCAACAAAGCGACTTACGACTTAAGAGACTAGACGACAGGGCGACCGGGACCGGGCGACCGGGACCGAGCGACCGCGACCACGACCGCGACCGAGACCGAGACAGCGACCGCGACCAAGACACGACGACCGCGACACGACGACCGCGACACGACGACCGAGACACGACGACGCGACATGACGACCGCGACACGGCGACCGCGACACGACGACCGCGACACGGCGACCGCGACACGACGACCGCGACACGGCGACCGCGACACGACGACCGCGACACGACGACCGCGACACGACGACCGCGACACGACGACCGCGACACGGCGACCGGCGACCGCGACCGCGACCGCGACCGCGACCGAGACCGAGACCGCGACCACGACCGAGACCGAGACCGCGACAACGACCGGGACCGCGACCGCCTAGGGCGACCGCTTAAGGCGACCGACTAGAGCGACCGAGACCGAGACCGCGACAACGACCGGGACCGCGACCGCCTAGGGCGACCGCTTAAGGCGACCGTCTAGAGCGACCGCGACCGCGACCAGGATTGAGTATTTTTAGTTTAAGTTTTTAGTTTAGAAATAATTAGAATTTCAATTGTTAGATTTAAGAATAGAAATGTGTGTTAAGCGTAGAAATGTTTAGATTTAGATATAAGAAACAAGATGTAAAATGCCCCGGAAATTGATATCTGGGAACAAATAGCAATTAAAAAAAAAAAAAAAAAAAAAAAAAAAAACAAAAAACATTGGGGGAGGCCTGTTCCAGCAGTGGATGTCTTTTGGCTGAAATGAAGATGTAACATAAAATTAAGCTGTTGGTCCTGTGCCCTTTCGGTCACAGGTGTACCCTACACTGAAATATTAGGGTAAGGGAATAGAGAGTGCACTTGTGTTTGCCCCACACATTTGAGCACCTACGATAAATCCTGCTTACTGTCTCGTCGAGAGCGAGCAACGTAGCCGAAACGGTTAGTTATTTTACAATCGTCGACATACCTAGTAATAAAACCTAGTTACTATTATTATGTACAGAAGCAGATATATATATTTTACCTGAGCGAGCAAAGTCTTCAAGAAAACATACTTAACCACTTTGATCGTCACAAAATTATTAATTATTATACTTATTAATTTTAAACATCTGTAATGTAAAACCTATGATGCACTAAATGATTGATTTGATTTGATTGACATCGAAGTTATCATTTTCACGTAGGCGTTCAATTTATCAAATAAATCTTGACATCAGAGTGTTCTTATGTATGGTGTACTATCAGTAAACATTTACCCTTTTACCACTTGTACCTACATTTCATTTATTCAATGACTGTAAATGTTTAGAGATAGGTACTTTCTGTATCTACACATTTATATTCTATGACGTGAACTGAAGAATTATAAATTAATTTATTTATTGAATTTCTTAAGAATATAAATAAGTAAACCTTGAATTACTTTTTTAAGCATTAGGTAGTAGGTTTTTCAAGTATAGGTAAGATACTCTACCTAACTTCATAGGTACAAAGTATTTATGTGTAGTTTACAATTATATATATGTTTTGTTTTATTGTTGATGGATGGCTTAAAAGAAAATTGCTTCAAACGAAGCGTGAAGCATCTCGCGGGCCAGTATGGCAGTGCCAACGGATGTGATGCGATGCCGTCGCGTCCGTTGTAACTGCAACGTGGGCTCTCCTCTTGCTTATCATCAGGCTGAGGTGAGCCAAAATGTGACACTCAACACAAGAGTTTCAGCTTAACTATATTTTTATTGCTATGTCTCCATAACGCCCCGTGTTGCCGTGATTTCAGGCTCACGGGTTCCATTCCTGGGTCGTGCAAAAAGTATGTCTCGAATTTTACAAACATATTCGGGTCTGTGATCACCAATTAGGCAAGCGTGGTCTTCTTTTTAAGTCCTATGTCCCAAGCTGGGGCAGGAGGGCGTCCACAGTAGTCTCCATCGCATTCGGGCTGGAGCTTCGCGCTTGACTTCCACTCCAAGTCTTGCCGATGTTCTTCTGCGTAGGCTGCGATAGTTCGGTCGCCAGGTTGTGTTTGGGACGGGCCACGTTTGCGCTTCCCTTGGGGATTCCCCAATCCATAGTCTGTTTTGGAATATGGTCAGAGCCCCATTCGGAGAGTGTGGCCATCACAAGTTCCACTTGCGGTCGTTTTATTGCTGGGGCATATCGGTGTTTCGTGGCAGCGTTCCATAGGAGTTCATTGGAAATTTTCTCTGGCAAGGCAAGCGTGGTGAGTACGCCTAATCCCATTACCTAGTAGCGATGATTTGATTTCTATGATGGAGGCTTTGTCCTGCAGTGGGACAGTATATATATATCTAGGCTGATACTATGTGTCTCCATAATCACTCGCCATTGGCAAAGTTTAACTTGTTACTCCTGACACATTTGGCTTCTTCTACGGTACTGATACTACGGAACCCCTTCGTATGAGTCCAACTAAGGCCTTGACACTTTCTGTTATCTTTACGATATATTTTGTCTCATGTTTTATATTTTGTTTTGATTCATTTGGTTTTCTATTAATTAAATCTAATGCACTTAACACATTAGAGACTTAATTTTAAAAATATGGTAATTAATTGGTCTTATTTATGTGTTGACCTTTTTAAACTATAGATTAGATACCCACAAATTATATCTGTAGATATTTATATATCATAAAATTTATAATTAGTAGTATGTAGGTACCTCTTCCCTTATTCCTTTCGCTGCACCACTGTTTTTTTCGCATAATATAAATAAAATAAAATACTTAAAAATAAATTGACACAACACCACAGAACATTGTCCTGGTCCCAAACTAAGGTTTTCCCTTGTACTATGAAAACCAGAAACAACGATGGAACCACAAACACTCAGACCTTACACAAATATATCTGTTCAACAAACATTTGCGTTGGTGCGGGAATCGAACCCGCGACCCTTGCGCCTCACCCGGCGCTCAAACCACTACGTCTTACGGGTGGCCGGCTCGACCGGAGTGATACCACGGCCTCACAGAAGACCGGCGTGAATCACCACCTACGCTAGGTTTCGTCCAGTTTATTATTATCACAATTAAAAATTGTAATGATCACAAATTTGAAAAGAGTAACTACTGAGTTTCTTGCTGGTTCTTCTCGGTAGAAATCTACTTTCCGAACCAGTGGTAGCTTGCATAATATTTGACATTCATAAACGTTCTGTATGGACTTAAATTGAATAAAGAATATTTCATTTCATTTCATTTCCAGTGAGTGAGTGCCCCGGAGGCCCAATTGGGGGAAAGGGGGTTAAAAGTTGCCAGCACTTGTGACTCTACTGGTGTTGCAGGTGTCTATGGCCGGCGGCCATCGCTTACCATCTGCTCATCTGCCATCTGTAACATAAAACATGGATCAATTTATGAAATGGTGTGAGATTTTATATCAAACTAGCGGGCGCCCGCGACTTCGTCTGCGTGGAAAAGTAATTCTAATTTTTCTCGCCGTAAAAACCATCCTTGAACTTCAACGAACATTTTAAAAAAATTTGGCCAAATTGGTCCAGGCGTTGTTGAGTTATGCGCTTACCAACACATTTTGCGTCTTGCGATTCATTTTTATATTATAGATAAGTACGCGTGTAACTTTATATGGTCTACATCGTTATAGTGGCTACCAGGCAGCAGCTAGCTTGTGTAAACCATCCATCTCAGCTCTAATATCATTTATGACGTGTGTAGAAAATAAAACAGTGATAACATTGTGTACAAACCTTGATCATTATTATTTTAAGTATTTTTCTTACGCCACGATTTCCTCTGAGGAATTAACAAAAGGATGTGACATAATAAGTACCTATATAGGGTGTTTGTTACTATATTGGCAATCGTTTACCATCAGGTGATCCGTCTGCTCGTCCGCCACCTATCACAAAAATGTAGATAGGCAGAAAAATATTTGCAGGAAGGAGTACCATAAAGTAAGTAAGTAGGAAACATTTATTGACCACAGACAAAATAAATGCAACACAACAAAAAAACAGGTAGGACACAGAATACACTAATAGACATAGAAAATACGTTAGGTACCTATACTCTGATTCATAATCATGTAAAGTAAACTGACAGATGAAAATGACAAGTTTCTATGCATTTTGACATTTTGCATGTGTCAAATTGAGTGATAATGTATGGGGATGACACATTGACATATGTCAGTTTACTTTACATGATTAAGAATCAGAGTATACACATAATACAAAAGGAAATTAAACACATTTATGTTAAAAGGGGTTTGATTGTGTACTTCTGACATTTTAGTTAGTTCCTTTCACCGTTAACGCAATAATTACGAAATAACTCTGGTATTAACTGTTCTAACAATATCCTTTGCATAGGCTTGTTAGGATTAGGGTTACCACACCAATCGATCAATAAATGTTTTTTTATGTGATAGGTGGCAGACACGCAGACGAATCATCAGATGGTACAAGCGATTACTGCCGTCCATAGACACCTGCAACACCAGTAGAGTCACAAGCTGCCAATGTTTAACTCCCTTTCCCCTCAATTCGGCCTTCGGTCCCCTCATTTACTCGACGAAACACAGCGCAGGTTCTACTTCACGCTGGTCTTCTGTGTTGATTTCGAGCCGGCCCATTCATGCCAAAGCGTCTGTCCTAAAATTTCTTCCACAAATTTGGTATCGAACCTACGGACATCCCGTTCAAAATGCATGTGCGCTTATCCTCTCAGCTTAGTTCTAAAAACTGCAATATTTGGTCTAAATTAAATACTTACCTATCTGGAAAAACCAATTAATTTAATTTATTAATGCAACCGCTATCTCACGAAAGCAATTAATAAAAAGCCAATAAAAACTATATTTTATACACCGCTTATTTATCAAAACACGTTGGTTCTCACAGCAATATTACCATTCCAATATTATCATTCCTTCTTTGCAAAACTAAAAAGTAATATATAATAATTCCCGTAGAATGTTTGGCTAACAGATTATAATATTACGATTACATCATTAGTAAATAGTGTTGTAGCGATGCGTTATCGATGAATTGAACATTTTAGGCTTTGCAGGCCCTTCGGACTTTTTGTCCGCAATGTAATAAAGACCGCCTAAAATAACGTCTGCCCGCTAACGCACACGAGGGACGGTTTGCCCTAGTCACTAGAGAGCGCGCGGCGTTTGCGTTACTTCGTAGAAACTTTTTTTATGTGATAGGTAGAAGACGAGCAGATGCATCTCCTGATGGTAAGCAATTGCCACCGCTCATAGACATGCAACACCAGTGCGTGGCTAACTTTAAGCCCCCTACCCCCTCAATTTGGCCTCCGGTAGTGAGAACACAGCGCAGGCGCTGCTTCACGCCGGTTTTCTGTGTTCTTCATTCTATTGGTTGTGTGATCCACGGTCTTTTTGCCCGCCGTTTGCGTTGGTAATATAAAATTCCCTTTGCGCTACGTTTCGCGCCTTCCGGCAAGAATAATGTAAGTTAGATCTCTCTTTGTTTGCATCATTCTATTTTGTTTTAAATTCTATTCTATAAACGATTTAAATCTTTAATTCCATAAGCCAAATCCCATCATAGTAGGCCTTTGCCCTGCAGTAAGACAGGCTGATAGTAGGTTTTATACAAAGCTGTTTCATACAAAATCAATCCAATACAATCATATAATGACATTTGATTACCCGCTGAATATTTTAAATAAATAAATAAATTGAGACAATATCACATACATTGTCCTGGTCCCAAACTAAGGTTTTCCCTTGTGCTATGGAAACCAGAAACAACGAAGGTATCACAAACACCCAGACCCAACACAAATACTTATACTTTACTTTTTTATTCTATTCATCGATAAAGCTAATAGCATCCCTATAGGGATCCGAACAGCACGAGCAGAAAATTGCGCAATACCTAGCTATATATAGCTAGGTATTATAGCTATAGTATCGAACCTAAGGACCGACGGCTTAAATGACGAAGCGGTTCCGTAACGAATGAGAAATATAGTTATTAATTTAGTAGTTACCTGTCGCATTTAAACAATGGTGATACACATCGCTTAAGAAAGGGATTTACTCCGATTCAACCGTAACGTCCGATCCGTCTGCTTGTCTGCCATCCATCACATAAAAAAATCCAGTTTGTATATATATATTATTTTGCAGGGCAAAGGCACAAAATAAAGATATTGACACAGAAGGCTGACTGCCCACTAAGAGCTAAAAATATGTCATGTACTGACGCGTGCGCACTAACGGGCAAAAACGCCTTTTCGACCACATTAATCCTCCTAACTTATGACATAAGATTGTCAAACTGTCGAGGTCTAATGGTAGAGGCCGCGCGCTTATGTACTCATGCCGGGCAACAACCCTAGCATAATTATGTCAACGAACTCTTCTAAATTCAAAATCAGGTCAAACTCTAACTTCTGTGTCAGTCCTTATTTTGTGGCAAAGGCCTCCATCATAGTAATCAAGTCATCGCTACTATGATGGGCGCACGGACGTATATATATAGCTTTGACAAGGGAGGTGAAATCCGAGTAACCCCCCCCCCCCCACCCCGTGCTCGGATTTAACAATTTCCCTGATTGTAATGGATCCAGCGTGCGTGCGTTATTACATGTACGCATTCTTGAAGAACGTGAGATCTTGCCGACCCCTTAATTAAGTCGGCTATAGCCGATTCAACCTTATGTTAAACCAGGCCTCAATGGGGGGGTCTGGACCCCCTGGACCCCACCCCTTTATACGTCCATGATGATGGGACTGGGCTTAATCACCACGCTTACGTAACTTGGATTGGTGATCACAAACCCGAGTGTGTTTGAAAAATTCAAAATATGTCAATAGGTAATTATAAAAGTTCTTGTCAAGTAATTTATGGATATTCTTTTGCTAATGGAGCCTTTCTTGACGGCAATAAATTTAACTTATTCACGCTGTAGGTATCTATGGTTTCTATGATCAAAGCCTAGATTTGATGAGAGATGGATCATCATCATCATCAGCAACCCACACTCGTTCACTGCTGGACATAGGTCTCCCCTATTGCACGCCACTGCTCCCGATTTTCGGCCACTCTCATCCAGCCCACACCAGCCAGCCTTCGAATATCATCATCCCATCTTGTCGCAGGGCGTCCAACACAACGCTTACCGAGTCGCGGTCTCCACTCAAGGTCTTAACAGCTCCATGGTTGTAAGTTCTCATCATTTCTGATGCGGTCCTTTAGAGATACTCCGAGCAGAACCCTTTCTATAGCTCCTTGAGAGACTTTGAACCGGTGGAGATGGATGATGTGACAAATCAAATCAACTCAAAATCTCTTTATTCAATTTAAGTCCTTTACAGACCATTTATGAATGTCAAATTTTATAATAATCTACTGCTGATTAGGAAGGTCAATTTCTACCGAGAAGATTTAGCAGAAGACATGTAACTAGCACGACTTTTTAACATAAACAGTTTGTCTATGGGTAAAATCATGAACCTTACTTTGTAAATTTAGTTTAGCTGAGTAGTTTCATTAACATATCTGAAAACAAAGCAACAATAAAACGGTAGTTTTGAACGCAAACCTTCAATAGTCTTTAAATAAACTACTCCGGAAGTGTAATTATTTCCGACTGTAATAAGTACAGACAACCACATATTTGGGTTACTACAATGTGTTTTTTTCATACGATTCACATTTCAATGCCAAACAGTTTAGGTTCAAAATCAGTTGAGGAAGGATACAATATAAACCAATGTGTGGTAATTTGTACTTACTTACATTCACCGAAAATAACGTTACTTTATCGAGTGAGCTAATTACTGATACATTAATTATGTAGGCCTGTAACTGGTCCACGAAAATACTATCTATTTTTGCAAACTATGTAGTTAAGTAAGCACTTATTTAGGTATGTACTACATTATACATCACTTTTAACACGTGTTTTACCAACCATTTTGACAACATTTGTTCAATGACTATTCGAAATTCATCAAAAAATTTTTCGACTCGCCGACGTGACCGATGGAAAGTTGAAACTTTTTTATGCGAATTTCCAAAATTGTGGTGTACTGTGGTCCACAATGTGCGAAAAATACAATGTTTTTTTTTATAATCCTCCATAATGCATGCTAATAGGGTAAGATCTGAAACCTCCCCCTTATCTTGGCAGCAAGGTTAGAACCAAATTAATCCAAATAATATCATTAAAAAGTGGATTCAGAACGGCATCCATCTTGCCGACGACCGGAGATCCTCAAAACCGGAGTCGTAAACTAAAAATAAAACGCTAATTCGTGTCGGATGTTTTATTCGGTACTAAATTAATTGACTAAAATTTACTAACAAACCAAATAGTCCGGGGACCCCAGGGCAGTTTCGTTTCTTAATACTCTAGTCTGTGTTTCAAAACTAAATAGGTCCAAACTAGAAGTTATACTGTCTGTCACACGCCATCACTGTGGGAGAGCCATGCTTCGGCATGGATGGACCATCGAGCGCGTGATGGAACTGGCTGAAAACTTCCCGAGATCGGCAAACATTTTACAAACGTATAGTGTGTCAATAAAGTCGTGAAAATTATTGATGGCGGCACTGCCGCTTATGTCATAGGGGATGATAACCCCATAGGTTATGAATCATTCCCCAAAAATCCCTTTTCGAGACTTTCTTGACACATTACAAACGAGTTTTGAAATACAGACCTAATACCACACTAGCAGATCTCACAAGTTCAAAATAGGTAATATTTTTTGTGACAATTTTAAAGAGAGTACATTTTTTGTCATAGATTTCCCCTTACAAGCCATTGCTAGTGTGGCAGAGCTTTATAAATAAACAATCTCTAATGTATAAGTATTTTTATTTCCGCATTTACAATCACTTTCTTTATAAACAAAGCTAAGCAAAGCATTTACATCCGCGGTACGTTTTGATGCGAAAATAAAAACACAGATCCGTTGATAGGTCGTGGCCGTAGGCTTGACAGTGGAATTAAAAATGGCCGGTAAACACCAACCCTGTGACGTCATAGATGCGTAAGAGCAGCACAACATTAGGCTTCACACGAACTTTTCACAGAAATCGTACGTATCGTAAACAGTTTGTTTGAAATTTGAAGAGTACCGTCTATCGTACGTGAGTAGAACTAAAATTGATTGTAAGAACGTCAGAAAGTGTATCGCAACGCGAAGGCACAAAATAATTACACACAGAAGGTAGACTCAGCCTGATTTTGAATTTAGAAGAGTTTGTTGACATATGCTAGGGTTGTTGCCCGGCATGAGTACATAAGCGCGGCCTCTACCACAGACCTCGACAGTTTGACAATCTTATGTCATAGGCTAGGATTAATCAAAGATATTGGATATAAAACAAGATGGTGCACTATGAAAATGAATGCAATGTTAATTTCGACTCTATGTAGTGGGAATAAAGGTTACTTTGAAATGCCAAATCGCTTTACAGAAAATCGAGCCGAGCGAGATGTCGCTATATAGGATGATGTCCTTGTCTAATGGGTTGCCATCATAAAAAAAATACCTTTGTGGTATAACTTAAGCAATGTTTATATTTATTCTTCTGGGGAACTTTCAAAATATTTAATAATTTAAAGGAATGATACGTTGGAATAAATAAAGTCTTTTTTATTTTAAACCATGATAAACGACTGTTTTTATGTAAAAGTCCGGCCGACCGGCGTGAATATATGGTAGTTTTGATTATAATCAATATGCAATACTTGGCGTCTCGACATCACCATTATGGCGGCGGCAAAAATAATTTGAAAGTTTGTATTATTGTGACGACAAAAATAACGTGTAAAAATTGTGATTATTTATTTGTAATGGTTCTCACTTGTTGTGAGATAGGATGCAAAAGTGAATCTTATAAAGGTTGCGGTGTATTTTTCATAAGTAAGTATTTAGTCAAAGTTTTTTTTGCATTGAGTAGGGTTTCCATTTCGCTTGTCATCTAAAGACGGATTTACTTTTTAATTTTTTTTGGACAAATCGGAAAGTTTTCATGGTCGAATAAATTGCATGATAATGGACGACCATAAAAAAGTCATGTTACGTAAAAAGTGTAGCAATAAATCTATTTAATTTTTAATTTATCAAATCGTAAAGTATTTTCGTAAAGTTTGTATGAATAATACGCTATGACCGGTTAAATGTGCCGCAGAGTGTATTATTATAGGTAGGTAAATAGAAAATCTAATAGGGCTAGCACAAACTTTTCGAAAAGTCGGTAGTCTCTTCGTATCGTACGTATACATAATAAGGAATTTTAATTTTGAACTTGTGTTTTTTCTACAAAATTGCTCATAAATACTCAAACGATACTTTGAAACGTTCGTGATAGCCCTTCTAGTTTGAATGGGCTTCACGAGTTTCCTAGAGAACGCAATGTCCGACTCCCACGTGGGTGGACTAAGTTTGACTAACAATAATTGTAATCGAAACGCTAAAACGTGTGGTCACCTTATTAGAGTAGGACGTTAACCAATATATAGACATCTCGCGAGGCTCGAATGTAAGTAATAAGTGCGCCATCTTGTTATAGTGTAAAATCTTTGGGATTAATGTGGTCGAAAAGGCGTATTTTCCCGTTAGTGCGCATGCGTGAGTACATGACACGTTTTTAAGCTCTTAGTGGGCAGCCTACTTTCTGTGTGTAATTACTTTGTGGCGAAGGTGCTTCGTGTACTAGCGTAATCCTAACGTGGACACGACACGTTAACGATACGATTTCTTGATAAGTTCATGCTAGGTTAGGTCGTCCATTATGACCGCAGTAAGGAAATCAGTGATCGGAATAGGTAAGTACTTTTATTCGCCAAAATCTTATCTTCGCTCTTTTTAATATGATAGGTAATAGACGAGCAGACGGATCACCTGATGGTAAGCATTGCCGCAGCCCATAGACACCTGCAACATCACTAAAATCTTTCTCTATCTCATTTTAGCGTGTAATTCCCAGTTGCGTCCAAAGCGATAGGGGTACGCTTAGACCATGATTCAGTATTTGCGGAGTCTGATAATTTCTATGAAGAACTGCCTTCCAACCTTCGCAATCCTTTAACAGGGGAATCAGACACTTTTCAGAAACTATTAGTGTGTTTTTTTTTATTAAGCCCCATAGAAATTGGTCATGTTGATAAAAATAACAATTTCTCAAATTTTAGGGTGAATGTCCAAATTTAACACACAATTCAATGATTGACTTTTTCCAATACCTATCCCGATCACTGGTTACTGGTTATATAATAGACTAGTGGCCCGCCCTCACTTCGCTTCGGGACCGTAATTCAGAAACGAACCAATAGATGGCGCTGTGCTCAATTACACCGCGCGTTTCGTGTTTTCGGTTTACCTATAAGCCTTGTCGTTGTCTATAGAAGTTATCTCTTTATAAATGGTGTAGATGGTTTCTCCCCTCTCCTCACATGTTTGTCTGTATTACATAGATAAACTCAATTAACTAGCATTTTCAAGCCTTAACTGATATGACATTTTAATTAAGACTCCGAAGGTCTAAAAAGGTAAATGTAATATCGATATTTGACAACACTAAAAACCGTTTAGAGTCATCATTTGTCAAAATTACATTTAGCAAACGTTATAGTTCCGATTCAAAATGTTTCGATAAATATCGAATCAGCCGTTTTAGCATCTTGATCAGAAAAATTACGTATAGAGCACGTATCTAATGCCGGCCTTTCAGGACAATGTAGGCGAGTTATTCTCACAAAAATGTTAAGTCTCCAAACCCATATATAAGCTCCAAAATTGACATCAGAATCAAACATTTTAGGTAGGACCTATTACTCGTACAGAAGCTTAGGCCTCTTTTCTTCTGGCCAATTTCGGAGGAATATGGATTTAAAGATTGCCACCGTAATGACATCTCGTTGAGAAAGACCCAAACTCATTTCTTAAACATCCCAATGTTGTGCCGATTTACCGTGATTCGATCAATTTACGTCAACTTCCTGAATCAGAAACCCGTTTTTTTAAAGTCTTAATCATTACAATCCAACGTCATTTAGCCTTAACAATTTAAGACTTTGTCTCAACCTAACGTAATTTAAATTAAGCACTTAAGTAGGACTTAAATATACAAACACATGACTAAATTATTGTAAGCGTAATCAGATCAGCAAGTCTTGAATCTTACAAAATTGACAATACAAAATACCTGGTACCATTCCAGAACACAAAATATAAGTAAGTAAAAAATTAAAAAAATATTTAACACTTAAAATTAATAAAATACTTATTTTTAGTCCATTTGCAAAAAACGATACTCCTATGATTAAGTTTGATTCCAATATTATGTAGAAAAACATTTTTTTTCTTTGGTTGGTGTTTCGTTAAGGTCCCTACCCTACCCAAGTACCTCTATAATTGTAAGTACCTATCTCTCTAAAATCGTTTTTGTCATTTCACCAATCCGCATTAGGCAAGCGTTGTCATCATCATACCAGTACCAGCCCACATCCACTCACAGCTGAGTATAGGTCTCTTCTCTATAGCGCCACTGTCTACGGTCCCCAACCAGCCTCATCCATTGTTTGCCCACTACAATTACAATATCGTCAGACCAACGGGCAGGTGGTCTACCCACAGGACGTCGTCCCAATCTTGGCTGCCATTCGGTAAGCTTTATAGCCAAGCTTAATAGTTCGGCAAGCGTGGTGATTGAGCCTAATCCCGTCATAGTAGCGATGGCTTGATTTCTATGATGCAGGCCTTTGCCATGCAGTGGGACAACATATAGTCTGATACTTTATTTTTTTATCTGGCATGTGCAGGTTTCCACGCTGTTTTCTCTTGCCGCCGAGCTAGATACGTAATTCTTTATTAAATATTTACAAAATTTGATAATTTTCATAACAATTAAGTTGGTATGTATGTAATAGTTACGAAGAACTGGAGTTCGTTTCATATAAACAGGAAACGTGACTTTATCGTGATCTTTGCGCAAAGATTTACTCAAACGTCTACAATGTAATGGCGCGTCAAATACCGTACTCGTGTTAAATGTATAAATTATACTTGTTGGTTTGATATTTTAGTTTACAAATATTTAAATTTTGTGGTGGTGTTGCAGGTGTCTATGAGCGGCGGGAATCGCTTACCATCAGGTGATCTGTCTGCTCGTCAGCTACCTATCACATAAAAAATAATATACCTACCTGTCGCATCCAAACAAAGGTGACACACAGTTCACATGAAAGGGAGGGAAATTCCGATTCGGGTAACGTCCAGCGCGTATTAGACCCTCACAGATACGAGTCAATCAGTCAAGTTTGAATTAACTGAATAAGTTTGTTTAATTAAAAAAACATCAATGATTGTCTGTGGATTTTATACTCTGATTTTTAATAATTACTGGAGTAAACTGACAGATGTCAATGTGTCATAATATCCCCATTCCCCATACATTATCACTCAATTTGTCAACAAAGGTCTGTTTATGGTTGTCCTTTCCCTAATAGGAAAAAATAAACCAAAAAAAAATGTTTATGGCTGCGTAATGGCGTCCAGAGTATGTAATTTTCTAAGTGCGTGTTTCAAGTTTTAATTATAATTAAGCATAAAACAAAGTTGACCTCACAGACTCTCTGTAAGGTCGGCTCTCATAAATTAAGACTAGTATAGCAACTTGTAAAGCTACGGTCATCCATCCCTCGGTAACGACCTTAAGTATGTTTACTACTTAATTAGTGGTTAATTATAAGCCACCTTGGCGTTGACCGGCCATGTGACCACATGTGACCGCAGCTTTACGAATAGTCAGTCAATGCCCTTATCTCAGAAAGGAGATCATAAAATTTGATGGCGTTTAATAAATACAGCTCTAACACAATGTAAATATAGTAAGTAACTCGACAAATGGACTGTTGTCCACGCTGGGCAGGGCCTATTTTTTTTAAAGGATTTTTTTTGGGTTTGTCAAGACCGAGACAATTATGTATTTGAAAGAGATATTCTTTCAGTGACTTATAAAGTACAAATCTCTGGGTCTACTTCGGTCGTATTTTTCTCCAAAAGCAGGACTTCTAAGTCCTTTGTTTAACTCTCAAATACTTAAACATCTTCGAACTGCGCCCGGCCTATCTCAAAAAGCAAAACTGGACCCATTGCGCGTGGGACATTAACAAACAGTGGAACAGTAGGTACTGCCGAAATTGAGACGTCTAGCTACGCTGATGCTGAAGTAGGTAAATCGGGGCGAAGAATGTAAAGAAGTCTTTTCAAACCTCGTTTAATACAAAAAAAAACTAGTTGTTGGAACCGAATGCGAAAAGAACAAGAACACCGAAGCTCATTGTAACGTAGTATGTTCTGCTGGCTATAATTATATTGTAACTAGACTCTGGTTCTTAAACCAACATTATTTATTCATTCTAAGATAGGGGACGCGTGACGTGGCAATCTCATTACCTACTGTTTCACCTTGTTTGAACTACTTACTATATTTGCCTTACGTTCCTTTTAATTATTTTATTTATCTAGCTTCTGTCTTCCATCGTTTAGATGCTATAGAAATAAAATTGCCCCAGACGATAAACACGGATCATCGAGTCTTAAAGTAGGACATTCCATAAAGGTAACTATGTAGGTATGTATAACCACCATGGACCAAGAGTCAAACCCAGAAAATTTCGCTTTTTCGCAACATCTTTGGCAATTCGCGATCGTCGATAATGATACTTAGAGCCTGTTTCACAATGTAAAGATAAAGCGTCACATAAATACACAGCGCATAAATATTTAGAGGTTAAAATCTGACAAACTTGTGGACGTAAAGTTACAGAAAACGCTATCACAAAATAATATAAAGGACACAGAAAGGAGACTCAGCCTTAATTTTGAAATTAGGAGAGTTCGTTGACATTATGCTAGGGTTGTTGCCCGGCATGAGTACATAAGCGCGCGGCCTCTACCATAGACCTCGACATTTCGACAATCTTATGTCATAAGTTAGGATTAATGTGGTCGAAAAGGCGTATTTGCCCGTTAGTGCGCATGCGTGAGTACATGACATGTTTTTAGCTCTTAGTGGGCAGTCTACTTTCTGTGTCCTTTATATTTTGTGACGCTATCCCCCTTAAATGGTTTAAAAATGATGCTGTCACTTTTATAGAAGTCACAAATGAAAGAGACAGCATCAGTTTGAAACCAAGTCTACCTTTAGACCAAATTTTGTAATAAGAGGATATACTTAGATACGTGTAATTCCTACTGAATCAAAGCTAGGGTTTTTTATTTTCCCAGTCGATGTCACGTCAATACGCTCTTTTCTTTTTTTTTGCAAATGGACTACAAGAATATTAATAACAAAAATAAAAAAGTTGAATACCGAGTGGAGTTACCCTTTTTGATTATTGGACCGACTTTATGGTTTGAGACACAAGTACTATTTTTGCACTGCGGGGGGTATCTCCACCTGGCGCCGTCTGTGCTCTATTATGTGTTACTCGTAAAATTCAAATTAATACTTAATCAGGAATAGTTTTAATATTTTGTAGCATTCAACGCTTCTACAAAACTTCAGAATTCTCAATTACCTAATATTGATCATATTTTAAATATCAAGTTGGATATTGTTTGCAGATAAGGTATTGTTCGTACATTTTGAAAAAGTAACTTCCATTCCTACTTGGCCGTAGCATTTACTTTTTACGCGTTACGTTTGTTTATTTAAAAGGAAAAATAATTTGTCTGGATCCGCCATCTTTAAATTTATCAAGATGGCGTATGTTTAACTTTTGTATTGACAAATTAATCGAACTTACTTCTTAAATTAGATATGGAAGTTACTCTTTTTATTTATACAGGATTGTTCATACTACGCTTTACGACACCCGACACTAAATCAATCATATCGGACTGACTGAAAATGGTATAATGTAGCTTTTTTAATAAGTATCTATTTTAAATAGGTTGATTACACCTTATTAGAATAAGAAAACATAAAAAATTAAGCACTTGCGTTTTTTTTTCTGTAAAAACATTGTTGTGATGAACACTAATAAATATCGCCTATCATCGACACTCCAGGGATGTTTGGAGGTGTCACCAAAAAGGCTCCTTCGTACCTATATTAACTGCCGTTATGCCTCAAACATCAACATCTCCTGTGGCACATCCGAATATTACCAGACTCCTATCACAAGTGCTTTTACTTAGTCCAGGATCTAGTCGACGTATGTGATCTTGTCTGATTTCCATTAATTTATACAAAACTTTTTAGTTGCACCATTTTTGGTACTGTGCTTTAAAAGACAGATTTTATCAACAGTAAAAAAAAATATCAATTGCAAATCTTGCTTAGGCTCTTTATTGTTCTGACTGTTTTTAGAACTACAATTTTAAATAAAATCCTCTAATCGATATTCAGCTACGGCGGCCAATCTTAACATACGCAGGATATTATAGTGCTCGAGTGTATCAACAATGTTACAAGCCACGCTATACCATATCAGTTAATCCGACAATTGTGAACTGATAATAGACAATTTTATAGTCTATCTCTTAATTATGACTACAATTTTAGACAAGTCTCAACAATGTCGCGGTATTTTACACAAAGGTAGTTCGCATTAAAATATAGCAACAGATTATGAACGTGTAAAACTTCTAAAATTAAACATTTATTATGACGCTGTTTTCAGAGAACTGCCTTTCTTAAAATCACTAAGATAATTTTGAAAGTATTACTGAATCATTTTTTGTACACCATTCCCAGTTTTGTTGGAATAGGGTGATCTGCCAAAATCCTCAACTGATATATTTTTACTTGGAATAACATTCAAACAGACAAAAAAAAACTGGAAAGGTTATATTTGTGCATAAAAGATATATTATTATAAGCTTGCTCACAAAATTTTAGAGTAAATTGTATCTATAGACATCTCTGAAAAACGCCTCACATAGCATAAGTATATAACTGACTAGTTTAAATCACAAAGTTTCCACTAAAACAAATCTTAAATTAATTACCTAACTGTACACAAACTGGTGTGGCAAAGCAGTCAGCTTCAGTTTTTAAAATATATAAGCTAAACTTCGCGAAGTAAAATAAAATGGGTTCCAGAATGGACCCTTGTAGAATGAACATTAAAATGATCATTCACCTCAAGTCAGCTATAAGTCAAAAGTAATTATTATGTAACAAACCTTTAATTTTACTAATAAATGGCGTATAAATATTTCGATAGAAATTACTCATATCGTATAAATAATATTTCTTTTAGTCATACAGTCAAATGCTATTGCAAAATCAAAATATTCGAGCAATTCAACGGATAACACGATATTAACTGAAGCTGACTGTGATGATTAGAGTCGCTAGACTGAATGTATAAAGATAGTTTTGATTTTTACACTGCGTTTCACTGGATTTCTGTGGAAAGAGTAATATGAATCTTGGACAGGGAAATAAAGTTTGTGTTTCTTAATGGATGTAAAGAAGAGGAACACAATATTGTTAGATTTAATTTTTAGTTTGGAACTGTTTCACTTTTGTAGGGTTTGTTTTTTCATGTTTTTATTCTTAAAGTTTGATCGAACTTTGTCTTTAATATTTATTATATTTTTAGCAGAAAAAGTTTTTCTAGCCTTTACATTTAGTTTCTGTTATAATGTTTTTAGACCGAGATCTAGTTTAAAAGTATCATTTCACTATCAGTATAAGTGCAAGGTTTATGATGTTTGTCTGTCCTGAATAGCTGATTATTAACAGTGTTAACTTCTGTTTACAGATTCTCGAGTAGTACAATTATTTCTCTTGTTATCACAAAACTTGATTGTTTAAAGAGTAAATTGTTTATTTTGGTCTTTATTTTTTATATTACTTTCCTGCTACGTACTGTGAAGTTATTTTAAAGTAAATAGTTGTTTTATTATTTCTATTACTATTTGTATTTATTTTAAATTAAGTCATGCTCTTATCATCATGTACTGTCAAAGGGATATGAAGTTCTTTATTGGAAATGGCTGTTGGAATATTTTGAAAGTCAAAAGTGATATTTGCAAGCTCAACCGCAGTGTAAAATGCAACTTCCTTGTCTTATTTAAAGTACGAAATGATAAAAAAAATACACGCTGTCGACACGACCTATACCTACGACACCTACCTAATATTCTCTCATCGGTCGGAAACCTTACAAAAAAGCTTACAAAAACTCAACAAAATAAACTACATAATACATAATTTTATATATCAGAAGCGATATCATTATTTTACAGTTTTTCGAAAGCACAAATGTATAAAACGTATCTGTTTGACTCGGCGATTGAATTTCAATTTTAATATTCACTATAAATCGGACCTTTACTATTAAAATTTACTTTTAACATTTAAACTCACCGCCATTTTGATTCTACATTAACGTCAATTGGAATATTTTTAGGTTATAAAATCAACAATAGGCTAGTTTTATTATTTAATCTAGATATGTAAATTGGTATTTCAATAAAGCACTTTATTATTTCGAAGGCATTTTGGAAATCGAGATTCGATAATAAGATCTCAACATCAAATTATAACCTAAAACATTCAGTTACCTTTCCTATTTGGATCATAGAATCTTTATACAACATTATTTATAGTATTTTATGTCTTTTATATTCTTATTAGTAAATATTGCTCACGTAAGAGGTAAGATACAGTCAAATGCGTTTCTATAAGCTTCTATCCAGGCTAAATACGGAATGCGACCGCAGCCGCCGAGTCAGACACACGGTTCGTCTTACAACCAGGGACCACGCCGGGAGATGAACCTTTATACACGATCTCATCGCCATTTATGATGATTTAATCACATTTCATATAATAACAATTTTGAGAATTATTTGTTTAATTATTTTTTTATTTTATAGTCAACCCTACACAATCAGATACAAGGACTCTCATGGGTCAAATTTTAAAACATAACAAAGAGTAAACGTCACATTGATAAGATGATGGAATTCTTCTCTGTGCATATTTACAAGTTAATCGTAAATGTAGAACAATATAAACTTATAAATTTGAATAAATTTGTAGAATTTAGAACCATGTCAGTATAATGTATGCAGCCTTATTTGTGATCTCTTTCAAAAAACCTTGATGTAGAGAAAAAATACAGCTTGTTGATAATTACCATTGGAATGTTAATTACTTGATAGTAATTATTTTTTCTATAATTTCGTCTTTGTGTGTTTTAAATGGCTTTATATCATGTCAAAGGCTCACCTAGAGACGCGTCTCTACTTACAGCTAGTATTAATGTTCTTGGTCTGAAGACTCGACGTTCTCTGTCTGCGCGAACTTGAGGAACACCTGCTCTAGCGTGGTCTGACTGAAGCTGTACTCTACGATGTTCAGCTTCTCTTTTGCTGTGGATAAAATGTAGAGTTTAAGATGGAATATAACTTAACGCCAAATGTGGTATTCAGCCCGAAGTCGGGCGCTAGCTGGGTCAGGCACGTTGGGTGCCAAGGTGGGTCAGCCCCACGTTGGGTGCCAAGGTGGGTCAGCCCCACGTTGGGTGCCAAGGTTGGTCAGCCCCACGTTGGGTGCCAAGGTGGGTCAGGCAACGTTTGGGTGCCAAGGTGGGTCAGCCCCACGTTGTGCCAAGGTGGGTCAGCCCCACGTTGGGTGCCAAGGTGGGTCAGCCCCACGTTGCGTGCCAAGGTGGGTCAGCAGCACGTTGGGTGCCAAGGTGGGTCAGCCCCACGTTGGGTGCCAAGGTGGGTCAGCCCCACGTTGGGTGCCAAGGTGGGTCAGCCGCACGTTGGGTGCCAAGGTGGGTCAGCCCCACGTTGGGTGCCAAGGTGGGTCAGCCCCACGTTGGGTGCCAAGGTGGGTCAGCCCCACGTTGGGTGCCAACTTGGTATATAGATTCACTCATCATTTTCATGGGTGCCGATTCCGATGCTGTGCGTTTCTCGTGAAACTTTCTACCAAGTATCTCAGAATGTGGAATGGTCTGGGCTGAAGCAGTATTTCCTGGCAGTTATGACTTATGGACCTTTAAGAGAAGAGAGCACTGCTTTCTAAAAGGCCGTCTATGCATGCTGCAGGCTCTCTGATCTCGCAAATGTTCATGGGCGGCGATAATGACTTATTACTCAGGTGTCTATAATGCATTAAGAAAGTCATGAAATGAATTGATGGCGCTACTGCCGCTTACGTCATAGAGTTCGCAGCCCCATTGGTTATAATACTATGGAACTCCGTAATAGTTCCTAAAGAATAAATTTCATGACTTTATTGACAATTCGTCATGCCTAGTGTCCATACCATCTTCAATCTGCTGGAAGCAGGTGGCCAGGCTGGAGACGGCGGACTGCGGCACCGAGAACACGAGCCGCTCGGCGAAGCTCTCCTCCAGCACCGCGGACGGGAACAGCTGGCTCACCAGCGCCACCGCCGCCTCCGCGCTCAGCCCGCCGCCGCTGGACTCCGTTCTGTTACAATAAAATGATAAATATTATGTAGGGATGAAGCAATGAAATCCAGGTTCAGGAATACAGGGTGTATCTGTAAATGTTCACAGTTACACCGTGTGTTCCGTCCACGTGTTCAATCAACCATTTTGAACAATAATTGTCCTTTTTTCAACATTACAGAAAAAACTTTTTTCAACATTTCAGACGAAGTCGGTCGCGTGTCTTGGTTATTTTGTATGAGTTCAAAAAATTAAATGAATTTAGAAAAGTTGTTGAACAAAATATGGTGTTTCAGAATGATTGATAGTTCAGGTTAAAGGTATGTAAATGTATACAGATACACCCTGTATGTCTTCTATTTATTTTATAATAACCGTGAGGGAAATATGATTTTTTAACAGATTCGTGAAATATCTATCTAAGACTGATAATAAAGCACATTACAATAACGGAAGGTTATTTGAAACACTACTGGCGCACAACATGGGGCTAGACTCAAAGTACTGCCACATAAGTTGCTGAAAATTTAACGGTGCTGCCACTGATGCCATCAATTTGAACTTAATTGGTCATGAATGAATGAATATGCTTTTTATTGCACACAAAACAGGTATAAAACTTAAAACTAGTGGTCATGTTAGTCAATACCAAGTGATGCCACCTACAGCACGTGGTCTATACCTGTGATGTTGCTGCCGCGGCGCGGGCGGGGTCCCGGCGACGAGCGGCGTGTGTATGCTGACGTCAACCGCCTCCGCTTCCGCTTCCGCCTCTGCTTCGTGGCAGACTGAGCCGCCACCTGACCCGCCTGTGATATTAAACATTTAACTTAGGATTATGTATTTACAAGTTATAAAGATGTTAACACAACTATATGCCAATAAACGCCCATCAAATGGCCAAAGCAATAATTGTTTACTAATTATAATCACGTTTTACTCTAATTTGTACTTAGTTTACATTATTTACATGAGCGTTAGGTAATTTTGATATATTGTGTTAGTACTTGAATATGTATTTTTGTTGTTATGTTAAGTGTTTTGTTTATTGGTAAAATTTATTTGTTAATTAGGTCCTTGCTACTTTTGTTTCTGCCTGAGATACAGGATAATCCTAGTTTAGGCAGCGAACTAAAAATTGCTCCCTTAGTATAAGTAGACTTTTACTTGTTTTCATTGTTCTTATGATTTTACAATAAAGTTTTATTTAAAAAAAAAAGAAAAAAAAAGGCCTTCATTAAGGTAGGATGAATGAATAAAAAATTATCTTGCTTACCAACTAGTATAAAATATATCATTAACTACTTTTGTTCGTATATTAAATTACAAAAGCTTATTTAATAAGCCATACCTTCATCAGCTTCTCCTAATGACGGAGAGTTTTCTGTCGACCGAAGCGGGGAAGGCGACATCGACATCTCGGGTTCCGTCTAAAAATAATAACGGAAATTTTACTGGCTAAAATATGGGCTAAAAACTAAGGACAATACAAGATTAAGAACAATAAGAGGACAGGAGAAGGAAGAAGCGCATAAAGTACTTCGATTGTCTTGAAATAGAGCCAGAGATCATCCGTAATTAGCCGATAAAGAAGATGTCCAAAATTAAATGGAAGCTCAGCCAGAACTACCCATGTAGTTGTCCAAAACCAGGGCTCTATGCAACACTTTGGAACTCGTTTGTATCAACAAAATTTCTATAGAATGTCTTCGTGTAAAAACCTAAATAACATTGCTAAGTGTTTGTAGAAAATAAACACTCACCGCTTTCTGATTATTTTGACCAATCTTCATTTCTAACGTGTAGCCTGCTCCATATAAATTCTTCAGGTGTTGTGTTGAACCAATACATCTAAAACCATAAATTACAATTAAAATTAATTTTATTTAAAATAATTTAAGAGGTACCGTAATTTATCTATACAGGGTGTATCTGTGAACATTTACATCCTTTTAACCACGTGTTCTATCCACCATTCTGAACAACATTTGTTCAACCACTTTTCCAAATTCTTCAAAAAATTTTTCGACTCCCCATACAAAATGAACAAGTCACGTGACGGACTTTGTATGGAAAGATGAAACTTTTTTATGCAAATTTTCAAAAGTCATAGAACCAATGCTGTTCAGAGGTTGGTAGAACACGTAGTTAAAGGGATGTAAATGTTCACAGATACACCCTGTATGTATCGGTAAACATTTACACCGTCAACCATTCTGAACAACATGAAAATATATTTTTTTTACTATAAAGGAACGGATGTAATTTTTTACCGATATACCGGTAACATACATACCATTAAGTTTAGTGATAACGTACCTTAGACCTCCTTTAACCATAATCCCAACTCTAGAACATAAAGCATCAGCCTCTTCCATGGAATGTGTCGTTAGAATAGCACCTTTTTTACCCTGCAATACAAAATGTATTTGTTAGAAATTAGTAAAATAAATGAATTCATGAAAAATAAACTTCGTTTTTAGTTTTAATCTTTTGTGAATTGAAAGACTAAACAAACTTTCTCAAAATTAAGTGTGATATTTCATAAATTACTTACTAAACGAACTTACTCAGAAATAAAGTTCGATATTTTCTTTAAATAATAAACATACTTAAATGAAGTTCGTTTTTTTCTGACCATTCTGTTAGAAGGAGTACGGCCATGACCAGCCATGGGTTACGGGACACGGGACAACGGTCGCTGAAAAGGTTAATGGTCCCTTCTCACCTGGAAGCTCGCCAGGATCGTGTCCCAGAGGAAGAGCTTGCTGCGCGGGTCCATGCCGACAGAAGGAGTATAGTCATGATGAGTGACAACATCACTCATCAAGAAATGGGTTACGGGACAACTTACGCTGGGGAAGTCAATGGTCTCTCCTCATCTGGAAGCTTACTAGGCTCGTGACCGACAGCGATTGCTCCACGGGTCCATGTCGATAGAAGGAGTACAGTCATGACGAGTGATGTTGTAGACATAGATTACGGGAGACGGGACAGGCACTGCTAGTGACCACCTGGATAGTTGCTAGTGATCACCTGGAAGCTCGCCAGGATCGTGTCCCAGAGGAAGCGCTTGCTGCGCGGGTCCATGCCGGTGGAGGGCTCGTCCAGCAGCACGACGCGGGGGTTCCCCACCATGGTGTCTCCTCACCTGGAAGCTCGCCAGGATCGTGTCCCAGAGGAAGCGCTTGCTGCGCGGGTCCATGCCGGTGGAGGGCTCGTCCAGCAGCACGACGCGGGGGTTCCCCACCATGGTGTCTCCTCACCTGGAAGCTCGCCAGGATCGTGTCCCAGAGGAAGCGCTTGCTGCGCGGGTCCATGCCGGTGGAGGGCTCGTCCAGCAGCACGACGCGGGGGTTCCCCACCATGGTGTCTCCTCACCTGGAAGCTCGCCAGGATCGTGTCCCAGAGGAAGCGCTTGCTGCGCGGGTCCATGCCGGTGGAGGGCTCGTCCAGCAGCACGACGCGGGGGTTCCCCACCATGGTGTCTCCTCACCTGGAAGCTCGCCAGGATCGTGTCCCAGAGGAAGCGCTTGCTGCGCGGGTCCATGCCGGTGGAGGGCTCGTCCAGCAGCACGACGCGGGGGTTCCCCACCATGGTGTCTCCTCACCTGGAAGCTCGCCAGGATCGTGTCCCAGAGGAAGCGCTTGCTGCGCGGGTCCATGCCGGTGGAGGGCTCGTCCAGCAGCACGACGCGGGGGTTCCCCACCATGGTGTCTCCTCACCTGGAAGCTCGCCAGGATCGTGTCCCAGAGGAAGCGCTTGCTGCGCGGGTCCATGCCGGTGGAGGGCTCGTCCAGCAGCACGACGCGGGGGTTCCCCACCATGGTGTCTCCTCACCTGGAAGCTCGCCAGGATCGTGTCCCAGAGGAAGCGCTTGCTGCGCGGGTCCATGCCGGTGGAGGGTTCGTCCAGCAGCACGACGCGGGGGTTCCCCACCATGGCCAGCGCGAAGGACAGCTTCCGCCGCGTGCCGCCCGAGCATTCGTCCGCGTTCTTGCTGGCGTGCTCCATGATCTGGAGGCCGTTTAGATACGCGTCCACTATCCTGGAGAACGATTTTAGTTTTAATACTAAGAATAAGAGATCGCTCATAGTGATAAGGCCGCCTTTGTTGTACATTACTCCTAATATAACTAGTTTTTAAGTTTTATACCTCTGTTTTGTGTGCAATAAAAAGTATATTCATTCATTCATTATTTATTTATTAACATAACACAGACCACATTACAGACAATAACAATACGAAGCACTGAGACATAAATTTAATTAAACATACAAGAAACATAAGGCTATTTATTCATTCAAAGTGGTGACATCTTAAGAAAGAAATTCGCCATCGGCACTACTCCTTTCTTATTTTGCCCTGCGCGGGATTTTTAATTTTACTTAAAAAAGGCACATTCCCGACTGATTCGGGACGTTTGGCTTAGTTGTTCTGAAACTATAATATTTGATGTGACCGTGTACACTGGCGTAGGTGGAGATGATGATAATGTTGAAGATGATGATAACGTTGAAGATAATGATAACGATAAAGATGATGATAACGTAAAAGTTGACGATAACGTTGAAGATGATGATAACGTTGAAGATAATGATAACGATAAAGATGATGATAACGTTGAAGTTGACGATAACGTTGAAGATGATGATAACGGTGGGTTACCTGGGCGTATCGCTCTTGCTGACGCCCCGGATGGCGGCGTAGCACTCGATGTGCTCGCGTATGGTGACGTTCTTCCATAGCGCATCATGCTGCGGGCAGTAGCCCAGCATCTGGAACGTGGACGTCTGGGTGTCGCACACGTTTTCACCGCCCAGCATCACCTGAGAAAAAAGTTTTTATGAGACCAATAGTAACAAAGAGATAAAAAGAGTATCATCTACGTAACACAGATTATTATCAGTGCTCTGAAGTTGAAGTGAGTCACTAGACATCCTACTACTATTATAAAGGCGAAAGTTTGTTTGGATGTATGGATGTTTGTTACTCTTTCACGTTAAAACTACTGAATGGATTTGAATGAAACTTTACCACAATATAGCTTATACATCAGAATAACATATAGGCTACAATTTATAAATATATATTGTGTGGATTGTCCAAAATATGACGGTAAGTGTCAATAATAAACTCCACGCGTACGAAGTCGCGGGCGGCCGCTAGTAAAGAATAAAATTGGACTAAGAATGCTGCCCTGTGGGACACCAAATAATAATGCTCTAAAATCTTTGGTGTGCTCACCACTCCTAATGCACAACTATGCACTATGTTGGTTTATAGAGTAATTTAAGTCATTTCCACGATCTTCATAAAAGCCGCAAGTTTCTTAAGATTAACGGAATGGAAACCGAGTCAAAAGCCTTCGACAAAACACCCGACGCAAGGGTGACCAGAGTCAAGGCCAGTCGAGTTTCGCTTAATGCTGCTGACTGACTGCAGGGGACTGGACTCTTTTTACGCTTTCTATCTGATGAAAGAGTTTTTTTTCGAAACTCACAGTGCCATTAGTGGGGATCTTCATGGTAGTAGCATAGACTGTGATGCTCTCCCGCGTCGTTGTGGCCGAGCAGGCTAAACATCTCGTCCCACGCACGCCTAGGCTCGTCGTTCAAAGAATATTCAATGACGGATGGACAATCAAGGGATGAAACTTACAGTGCCATTAGTGGATCTTTCCTCTGCTGTGATGAAATCCCGCGCATACACCTCGTCCCACGCACGGCTAGGCTCGTCTCTTAAAGGATGATCAATGATGATGATGTTGTAATGATGGATAGACGGATGAAACTTACAGTGCCATTAGTGGGCCTCTCCTCCGCCGTAATGATCTTCATGGTGATCGAACACCTCCCACGCACAGCCAGCCTGGTTCAATGATGATGTTGTTCACTTACAGTGCCATTAGTGGGCCTCTCCTCCGCCGTGATGATCTTCATGGTGGTCGTCTTCCCCGCGCCGTTGTGTCCGAGCAGGCCGAACACCTCGCCGCCGTGCACGGCCAGGCTGAGCCGCGCCAGCCCCGCGCGCCGCGCCCGCAGTAGGAACTACTTCCTTACTAGGTACTTACAGAGCCAGGGGAGGCAAGACTGCTAACCTCAAGACTCCGAGTGACACTGAGAATTTCTTACCGTAATCCAAGATACCTAACAATGTTTGTCTGTCTTAGAAACCGAACCGACCAGAGTTGTGTCTTTTAAAAATGTGACCCTCATGGTCACATTTTTAGAAGACGATGGAAAGACGGAAGGGCGGATGACCGATTCTAGGGATAAAACTTACAGTGCTATTATTAGTAACCTTCTCCTCTGCTTCCAGCTAGCCTGGTCTCACAAAGAATTTTCAATGATAATGATGATGTTGCTGAAACTTACAGTGCCATTAGTGGATCTTTCCTCTGCTGTGATGATGTCCTGCGCCGTTTCAAGCGACGAATCTGGCGCGCGCCTTGTCCCACGCACGGCTAGGCTCGTCTCTCAAAGCATGATCAATAATGATGATGTTGTAATGATAGATAGATGGATGAAACTTACGGTGCCATTAGTGGGCCTCTCCTCCGCCGTGATGATCTTCATGGTGGTCGTCTTCCCCGCGCCGTTGTGTCCGAGCAGGCCGAACACCTCGCCGCCGTGCACGGCCAGGCTGAGCCGCGCGAGCCCCGCGCGCCGCGCCCGCAGTAGGAACGACTTCCTAACTAGTTACTTACAGAGCCATGGGAGGCAAGACTGCTAACCTCAAGACTCCGAGTGACACTGAGAATTTCTTACCGTAATCCAAGATACCTAACAATGTTTGTCTGTCTTAGAAACCGAACCGACCAGAGTTGTCTTTTAATAATGTGACCCTCTTGGTCACATTTTTAGAAGACGGTGGAAAGACGGAAGAGCGGATGGACGATTCTAGGGGTGAAACTTACAGTGCCATTAGTGGGCCCTTTCTTCCGCTTCCAGCTAGCCTGGTCTCTCAAAGAATGTTCAATGATGATGTTGTTGAAACTTACAGTGTCATTAGTGGGCCTCTTCCCTGCTGTCAGTGTCTTCATAGTAGTTGCCTTCTCCACGCCGTTGTGTCCGGGGCAGCCAGACTTCTCGTCCCACACACGGCCAGCCTGGTTCAATGATGATGTTGTTCACTTACAGTGCCATTAGTGGGCCTCTCCTCCGCCGTGATGATCTTCATGGTGGTCGTCTTCCCGGCGCCGTTGTGTCCGAGCAGGCCGAACACCTACCCCCCGTGCACGGCCAGGCTGAGCCGCGCCAGCCCCGCGCGCCGCGCCCGCAGTAGAAGCTACTTCCTAACTAAGTACTTAGGTACAGAGCCATGGGAGGCAAGACTGCTAACTTCAAGACTTCGAGAGACACTGGTGACACTAAGAATTGCTTACTGTAATCCAAGATACCTAACAATTTTTGTCGTTAGAAGTCAAGCCAAGCAAAATCATGTCCATTGACATCAGCTGCACCAGAAGGAGTCCAAATGCGTCACCGGCTTTAGGAAGGTGTAGGCTAGTCTCTAAAGGATGGATGGACGATTCTAGGGAAGAAACTTACAGTGCCATTAGTGGATCTCTCCTTCGCTGTGATGATCTCCCGCGCATACACCACGTCCCACGCACGGCTAGGCTCGTCTCTCAAAGCATGATCAATGATGATGATGTTGGATAGTCGGATGAAACTTACGGTGCCATTAGTGGGCCTCTCCTCCGCCGTGATGATCTTCATGGTGGTCGTCTTCCCCGCGCCGTTGTGTCCGAGCAGGCCGAACACCTCGCCGCCGTGCACGGCCAGGCTGAGCCGCGCCAGCCCCGCGCGCCGCGGCCGCGCGCGCGCCTCCCCCGCGCCCCCGCAGCACCCGGCGCCCGCGCCTGTGCCGCGGACCTTGTACTCTTTGCGGAGGTTCTGTGGGAAACATTAGAATAGTTTAAAGTATTTCCGGATCAATACTTTTTTTTATTTAATTACTTTACTGTCCACAGATTCAAGGTTTGCTACAATCTTATGAACTAAAATTATAATAAAACTAGCGGCCGCCCGCGACTTCGTCCGCGTGGAAAAATTACTTTTTACCCCCCTTTTAACCCCTTACAACCCCCTTTTCGCAATAAAAAGTAGCCTATGTCCTTTTTCAGGGTCTAGATCATCTGTATACCAAATTTCATTTAAATCCGTTCAGTAGTTTTGGCATGAAAGAGTAACAGACAGACAGACAGACAGACAGACAGAGTTACTTTCGCATTTATAATATTAGTATGGATTGCTATGTTGCTCCACGTGTGCTTACTAAACAATACATTAAATTAAATTAATTCACACAACATCTCATCAACCGTTGGAGCCGTAAAGTCCTTGAGTGGAGACCGCTACTCAGTAAGCCTAGTGTTGAACGCCCTGCGACAAGATGGGATGATGACATTCGAAGGCTGGCTGGAGTGGGCTGGATGAAAGTGCCCGAAAATTGAGAGCAGTGGCGTGCATTAGAGGAGACCTATGTATGTCCTGCAGTGGACGAGTGTGGGTTGCTGATGGTGAACATCTCATACATTGACCTGACTCCGTTCTAAGTAGCTTAAGCACTTGTGTTACATCAGACAACAGAGGAACACAAATAATAATTAAATACGTCATACATTATACCCATACACTGAACAAACACCAGTGGTCATCACACGAATGTTTGTCGAGGGTGGGGATCGAACCCACGACCTTTGGCATATGAGGCAGGGTCGCTACCAAATGCGCCATCCGGCCAGTCAGTTATCTATTTTATTCTATCTAGGGTTGCTAGCTGGACTCACATGGACTACAAGCGGCGGCGCGCTGTGCGCGGGCTGGTGCAGGATGGAGGCGACGCGGCGGCGCTCGCGCCTCACGTCCTCGTCCTCGCCCACCTCGCTGCCGCCCGCGTCCGCTTCAGCGTCCCCGCTGCTTTCACTACTGCTACGTTTGCGCTGGGGATTGAGAAATCGTTTTAGAAGACTAATAATATCCTACTACTATTATAAAGGCGAAAGTTTGTAAGGATGTATGGATATTTGTTACTCTTTCACGTAAAAACTACTGAATGGATTTGAATGAAACTTTACCACAATATAGCTAATACATCAGAATAACATATAGGCTACAATTTATAAAAATATATTGTATGGATTGTCCAAAATATGACCGTAAGTGTCAATAGTTAACTCCACGCGTACGAAATCGCGGGCGGCCGCTAGTCGTAGATAAAGACGGCCTCACAGAAGACCGAAGAAGCAGCGCCTGCATTGTTTCGTAGAGTGAGACAGGGCAGCTATTACACAGAAACATATAATGCACCTGATCTGAAAGTAAAGTCTTGACGGCTTGACGGTAGCCACTTACCTTACACAGCCTCCCCCCTGATTTCAGCTGGTCGGCGGCCAGCGGCACGCTGACCGGTACGTGGAACACCATCGGAAAATGTATGGATCTGATCCTATAGTAATGGCTGACCTCTCTGATGGTAGCCTTACCTTACACAGCCTCCCCCCTGACTTGAGCCGGTCGGCGGCTAGCAAGCACGACCCCACTGGCCGGCACGTGGAACACCATGGAAAAATTAATGAATCTGATCCTATAGTAAGTGTGGCTGACCTCTCTGATGGTAGCCACTTACCTTACACAGCCTCCTCTTCAACTACAGCCATTCGGTGGCTAGCAGCACGGCGCCGCTGACCGTGGAACACCATCCAGAAATGAATGGATCTGATTCGGAAGCAATGGCTTGCCCTCTCTGATGGTAGCCTTACCTTACACAGCCTCCCTCCTGACTTGAGCCGGTCGGCGGCCAGCAGCACGGCGCCGCTGACTGGCACGTGCAAGTAATGGTTTGACTTCTTTGATAGTAGCCACTTACCTTCCACAGCCGGCACGTGGATCTAATGGAGGTAGCCTCACCTTACACAGCCTCCCCCCTGACTTCAGCCAGTCAGTGACAGCGCAGTCCAGCACGTGAGACACCATCGAAAAATGAATGGATCTAATCCGAAAGTAATGGCTTGACCTCTCTGATAGTCTTTTTCCTCTCGTGTTGATGGCACAAATATATTAGATCCCAATATACTTAGGTTATCCCTACATTAGCCGACACAAGTGCGCAGATCTCATGGTGGTAGTCTTACCTTACACAGCCTCCCCCAGACTTGAGCCGGTCGGCAGCCAACAGTACGGCACCACTGGCCGGCCCATGCAAGTAATAGCTTGATCTCTCTGATGGTAGCTACTTACCTTACACAGCCTCCTCCCTGATTTCAACATCTCTGATGGAAGCCTTACCTTACACAGCCTCCCTCCTGACTTGAGCCGATCAGCGGCCAGCAGCACAGCCCCGCTGACCGGCACGTGGAACACCATGGCCACGATCAGCACCCACACCTCCGCCGTGAAGTAGCTGGACCCCTGTCCAGCTACCCCTCCCGCCGTCCCTACGGCGTGGTGCAAAGGCCGCGAAGGTTGCAGGTCAGGTTAAAAATGAATGGATCTGATCCGAAAGTAATGGCTTGACCTCCCTGATAGTCTTCTCCTTCTCGTGTCGATAGCACAAATATATTAGATCCCAATATACTTAGGTTATCCCTACATTAGCCGACGCAAGTGCGCAGATCTCATGGTGGTAGTCTTACCTTACACAGCCTCCCCCCTGACTTGAGCCGGTCGGCAGCCAACAGCACGGCACCACTGGCCGGCCCATGCAAGTAATAGCTTGATCTTTCTGATGGTAGCTACTTACCTTACACAGCCTCCCCCCTGACTTGAGCCGATCGGCGGCCAGCAGCACAGCCCCGCTGACGGGCACGTGGAACACCATGGCCACGATCAGCACCCACACCTCCGCCGTGAAGTAGCTGGACAGGGACGGCGTGGTGCACAGGCCGCGAAGGTTGCAGGTCAGGTACACTCTGAGAAATGGGTTTAATTTTACGACAGATTCAATGGTTTATCATTGTCTTTTTTATATATTGAAGACAATCAAGATGACCCCACTCCGCCTGATGATGGTAAGCGGCCGTAAGATCCATATATGAGGTTGACAGGCACAAAAGAACAAACTAAGTACCTATTGAGTCTGTCATCCTCACCCTGAAGGCCTACTGAGATGAAGTTTCACGCCCCGCCTTTTTTAAACCCAGGATTGTAAGGAGGAAACACATGAACTGGAAGGGCATTCCATCGCTTGATGGCTATCGGGAATGAGGAGCTAAACTTCTTGGTGTGCGCCGGCATTGCCCGCATTGTCATCATCATTATCACCCCACGTACCTTTTAATAAAATAGTAATTTAGATATCCCAAAGACGCTGTCGGCCCTAAGCCGTGGGGTATAACGGCCAATTGCCAAATCAGGGTCTGCCCTGTACTCTTACACTCATCGGGACTACCTCGTTAGTGCAGAAATGTCAAGGCAGATCATATTATGAAAAATAAGAGAATCATTACTCTCAGTAAGCTCTTTTATTTGACACCCATATTGTAAATGCAATAAAAGTAAGTTCTAGGTCCACCATCTTAGATTGTCCGCCATATTAGATTTAGAATGAAGTCACACAGCTTAACATGTATTGTCATCCAAATGTAATGTGTATACAAAATGGAATCATAATCTGTTAAAGATGTCTGCTTCAAAATTGAGTTGCAAGATTTCACTTGAACAGACATTGCAAGTTAAATAAAAGCTTCTAAAATTGACTCACCTATCAACGTAATAGATGATGGCATAAGGTATGTACATAACATCCAAGAAACTAAACACTAAGTGGAGGTAGAATGCGATGTCACTCCCTGTAACAAAGTAAATCAGTCAATATAATATTAATCAACAACATTCAATTGATTATCTATATCTATACCAATTATAAAGAGATATTATTAAAAGACCACATCTGATTTCTTAAGGCTCAAATATGCATTTCCAAAGGACAAAACTAGACTCCCAGCGCCATCTATTTAGAAAAGTTTGGAACTAATATAAAAACTAAACGAACTCAGTAGGGCAAATCTCGTGCACTCGACATATAGAAGTCTCTCGAAATTTCGCACATACATCCTTACAAAACTCTAATTCCACTTTAATGTCGAGCGCATGAGACTTGACCCCATAACCCTAAGATAAATAAATAATAAATAAATTCACACAACATCTCATACATAGACCTGATTCCGTACTAAGTAGCTTATGCACTTGTGTAACAGATATCAGACAACAGAGGATCACAAATATAGTACTTAAATACATATATAACACCCAGACACTGAACAAACACAAGTGTTCATCACACGAATGTTTGTCCAGGGTGGGGATCGAACCCACGACCTTTGGCGTATGAGGCAGGGTCACTACCATTGCGCCAACCGGCCAGTCAAAGCAAGCAAGGTAAACCACTAGACCAACAGGGATAAGTATGTAGATGTAGTGGTTAATAAAATACGTTATCGTGTCTTACCCCATTTGAAAGTATCCAACACAGCGACCAATATAAACGGTATCACCCCCACCCAAGTGGTGATGTTGGGCATGATACTCTGCGCGGAGTCCATCTTGTCGAACACGTATGAGAGACACGTGTTGAACAAAATGGCGGACGGGCTGTAGAGCAGCAGCAGGAAGGTTAGCATCGTGATGGCGGAGCCGTTGGTGAGGCTTGGTATGTCGTTGAGGATCACCTGGGGTTGAAGAACATGACAAAAATATTTAAAGACTATTTATAAATGATACACTATAAGGCCATTCTAATACAGATGTCCGAAATAGATATAATGGTAGGTGGTAGGATGGTAAGTAAGGGTTTTCTACAAATACAGCCAATTTAAAGATTCTGTTGTCATTTCGGAGGAATATGGGTTTGAGTACTGTCACTGTAATAACATCTGTATGAGAATGATCACCAACAAAATCAACACCGCTACTCTTCAATCTCACGAAAGAAAGAGAGAAGTTAAAAAAAACTGGCGGCAAACCTTCAACTGGGAGCCAAAATTTTCCATTCCATTTTCAGGGTCCATGATTTTGTTTCTATTGTATACATTTAGTCTACAATCATTATATTTACAAATTGTGGAAAGCAATAAAATATTGAGTACCTATTGAAAATGATGATCGTGAAACTGGAAACGCTTTTCTTCAAAATTATTAACTGAATGTAAATGTGTAAAGAGATCACTTACAAGTACTAGCACCCCGGCGCTGGTGATCACCATGATGAAGATGAGGATGGTGAAGTACGTGAGGAAGTACATGCTCATCGACAGTCCGTTCACGCGCAGCTGGTTCTTTGCTTTGATCTGGAAATGAAACAAAAACATTAATGATGTGCTCTAATTATAACCACATAAAGCAAAACTTAAATATGATCCAACCAGATGAAAATTAAACCAGATGTGGTTATCTGGTGCAACTTATTTCCACAACGTAGCTTGATACCGGAGACAGCAATCAAGATATTTGTATAATATTTCTCAAATTAGTCTCCTTCTAACGTATGACTCCATTCTGCTGTCTTGTCTATCAAAATATTTTGAAAAAACTGTAGGTCTATCACCCATTGTTGTACCTAACCCCATTGGTATGATATTGCATGAGCACGCCGTTAGGTCCCACTGACATTTGTGGTCACGAATTTCTTGACGCATTATTCAACGGAACCTTACCTCTCTATCGTACACGATGTCCACCGCCAGGGTGACGGGTACCAGCGCGAAGATCATGCCCATGAAGATGGCGCAGACCACGTTCCCCACGTTGAACTCCTCCTGCTGCTCCGTCTGCTGGAACGGGTGGGCCAGGACCTCTATGGGTCTGAAGCTCTCGAGGAGGCCGGAGGTTGACATTAGAAACCTGGAGATTTGAGTTTTGAATTTGAACATATACAACTTCAGGTAAGTGAGCGACAATTGCAAGTGGACGCAAGTGGAAGTATATTTCTTACAGAATTGAATTTTTACGTGATAATAAAAAATTCAGTCAGGTTAACTAACAGGCCAGCTAATGGCCAGCGTCTTTATGTTAAGCATAGGATTACCTACTGATATACAAAATTGTGAAATCTTGAAGACATACTACCATACACTAGAAAACAAGTGGGGAGAAGATCAGATCAACAAGGACAAGTAAAACAAAATCATATTAAAAAGAGATAACTGAAGCAATAAGTATTTTATTAACGCTTAGAGAAGAAAATGCACACAAAAAAGAGACAGTAAAGATAATAAACTCAATAACTCACCTATAAATACTGTTATCCAACAAATTAACGATAATCGGCAAACTGTGCGTATAAGTACTATTGTAGTAGGCCATGACCTTCGTCGTTTCCTCCCACGGGACCAGCCTGTCCTTCAAGCTGAAAGCCCCAAAGTTCTCCATATCCAGGAGACTTGAGAAGTTCCCATCAAAGTCCACTATAGGGAATGCTCCTAGGAGTTCCAAGGAGTCTTTAAGGTTGATGATTTCTTTGATGTCGTTCTTTTCGCTGAAGACAGCGATGGGGGTCCGGTTGGAATACGCGTTTGGGTCTAGTTTGAGGGGCTGCATGCGGAAAAATACGATCTGTCTTGACTTCATGTAGAGGCCAAGCGCGCAGGATACTGTGAAATAAACAGAGATTTGGTTTAATTTGAGAGTTACGCTTCGGCACGTAAGTGATACCATATCGTCACATAATTGTTTTTTTGGTGTTGTTTGGTTTTAGCTTGAAGCAGCACCTGTGTATTTTACAACTGCACTCAAAGACGTCAATAAATTAAACCTTAGGGCTACACTAAGGACTGAATGTAGTGTTCGCACAGGTCGCTACATGTTATGTATCCTACTACAGCATCTATCCCAATTGTCACTTCAGTAAAAATATCAACCCTTAGTTAAATACGAGTAGACATAAAGACTATAATTAGGAGAATATGCATAAGGTAAACTGACGTCTCTGAGTGTGGTATTAAGACAGTCAGTTCCTCAGTAGATATTTGAGACAGGCAAACTTACTGATTGGCATGAAGATCATGACATAGAGCTTGTACGGGTCTCGTATCATCCTCACGGTCCGGATGTAGACGAGAGCGCAGAAGGTCCGCCAGCAGGAGGGGCTGGTCTTCACCAGCTCGCCGAGGGCGTCCACTGATACTGGGGCTTCGGGTGTCACCTGGTGGAAAATACGGTTTGTTAACGGCAATATCTTTTCATTTTTACTTAAGGCCATAGTGGACTCAGTATTTCAGCAAGTATTTTTTAGTTAACTTTTTTGTTAACAAAAGGTATTTCGTTGTCTTCGTTCGAAGTCTAATTCGTTGAATGAAATGGTAGCGAAAATCGACTGGCAAAAGCATTACGAGAAAGCGCACCTTTTCCTGAGTGCCTAAAGGCATTCCACCGCGTGGCGATATTTTGACACTAAACAGAGAAAATATTGGAGACGTCACAACAATTTAGAGATCATAACGGACGCGTCGTGAAAAACGTAGCCATGGAAATGTCATGACAAGTTAAGGATATGGTATACCTATACCTACTTATGTATAATTATAAAGTCTTTGGCCGCCCTACGATAGTTTTTGCTTTCTGGCAACATCGGAACTAATGCTGTTTTATTCTTCTTCTTCGAGTTAAATCTAAGCTGTTTCGGTAAATTTGACTTTTGAATCAACATATTTTCTACACACCATTTCTGAAGTTTTCTAGAATATTTATTCGTATTTTACCACTTACTTTGACATGTTCCACTCCATGAGTTGTGGAGTGCAGCGCATGAGAGGCGGGGGGAGTCGGCAACGATGTCGTCTTTTGGCTTTCCTTGTCGTTTAATTCCTGAAAGAGATAAAAAAATAACTTTCACTCACACACCATGGTAAAAGCCACGCTTCGACATAATAGGGCCGGCTTGACTGGAGTGATAGTAGCACGGCCTCATAGAAAATCGTCGAGTGAGTCAGGGTACCGAAGGCCCAATTGAGAGGAAAGGGGGTTAAAGGTTGGCAGCGCGCCTCTGACTCTACTGGTGTTGCAGTTGTATATAAGCAGCGGCAATCGCTTACCATCAGGTTATCTGTCTGCTCGTCTGCGACCTATCATATAAAAAAACACGTATTCAACAACTTCATAATAGTATCGTTGGTTACTGCAGAAGGTAAGACCATGGGGGTACCGTGCAAGCGGAATTAGAGCTTATCTTTATCTAGGATAAGGTTTATATTCCCTTACACTACGTCACATACTCACAATCAGCCGAACTCACGCGTCGAACGCAATCGAAACTTGTAGAAAATTCGAGAAGGTTCGACAAACATCGCGAACTGTGTAGAAGATTCTCGAAGCAACAGTATATTCCTCACCTGATAACTCAAAGTCTTGCTCTGCAAGGACAAGCTCCTGGAGAGGGCCCGCGCCCTCACCAGCTTCACCGAGGACAGTCCCTCCACCGCCTCCGTTTCCTCAGTGTTCTCGCCCTCCAGGCTGAGGAACACCTCCTCCAATGTGGTCATGGAGACGCCGTAACTTGTCACACCTGGGAAAATATATATGAGATTTTTTAACAAAAAATCTTAGGTATTTATACTCATTTCAATGGACACTTTGTCTGTTCTTTGGCCTGCCAATCACATATTTGGATCTCACGGCCGCTTACCATCAGGCGGAGTGAGGTCATCTTGATTGCCCTTAATATAGCAAAAAAAAAATTGATACAAATGCCAATGCCCAATTTTGCAGCCTTATGTTTATCGCTGTTACAACGAAAAATGCTTTTTTTATGTGATAGGTGGCAGACAAGCAGACGGACATATATTTTTAGTTTAGAATAGTGTATTTTTTAACACGTTACGTACGTTAATACTTTACTTTTAATTTAACTACTATGCTTACCATGTCTATTAGTCATCTCCAGTTACGTTTTTAGGGTTCCGTAGTCTATTAGGAACCCTTATAGTTTAACACGTTACGCAGGTTGATACTTAATACTTTTTACTGTAACTACTATGCTTACCAAGTCTATTAGTCTTCTCCCGTATCTCATGCTCAATAGCCTGGAAGAGCGGCGGGAACAGATGCACGGCATAATGCGGCAGGATGTAGGACAGCTCCCGGCCGTGCCTCCTCGCCTTCTCGGCGCGGGGCACGTGCCCCCGGACTAGACGGGTGATCTGATGTTCTCGACATGCTCCTACAAAAATAAGAGAATTTACCAATTTGGCGCCCAACGTTGTTACACCACGTTGGACGCCATTTTTTTTTACTTAGGAAACATGCCAATAAATTTGGTTCATATACTTACAAATAATAATATGAATGAATGAACATCTTTATTTGGCCTGTTTACACAGGGAAACTTATATCTTACTTAATCTAGGCAAAACTAAAATAAAAAATGAACAATAACTCTCCTTGCCAAACGCGCCAAATAGGCGGCCGCTCAAAAGTCGGCGCTGGCCCAAGAGGCCAACCCCGACGCTGGTTTTCGGCGACAAACTAATATCATAGTAGGTATACACATTCAAGTTACAAAATAACATTAATTAAATATATGTTAGCGAAGTGTAACGTGGTTTAGGAATCATTTGGTGTTCAACGTAACATGATTGGTGTGATTTGGCACCCAAACTAATGTTTTGTTACAATTTGGCTTCTATTGGTTTTTTTTAATTTGGCACCCAACATGGTGTATTTTATAATTTGGCGCCCAACATGGTGCTAATATAGCTTTTTGTCTCCTATAGTATTTTACTTTATAAACCCGAAGATACTTCTTCTAGTAATATAATAAATACTAATTAATAGTAATAATGCTCAAAACTTACCATCTAATACTAGTGTCAAGTGATAACCGATGCCAAACTTGTTTTTCAAGAACAACGACGTTCCGGCACAGCGTACCTGAATAAGAAATATTAAGTATTTAATAAGAACGGAGTAAATAATTCACTTAAAAGTTTCATCGAAGGGTTCAGGTGGGACACGAACCGACAACCTTCCACATACAGGCTGGCTGTTCTACCAACTAAACTAACCGAACTCCATAATTACTTAGCCAACGAATTTTGTAAGTGCTTGATTCGCCATGAACTGATGATAATCTCATCAATATTGTTTTTTTTTTATGTGATAGGTAGCAGACGAGCAGGCGGATCACCTGATGGTAAGCAATTGCCGCCGCCCATGAACACATGCAACAAGTGCGCTGCTAACCTTGTAGACATAATTACATAATTATATCACACGACCTAAGTTACTTATTTGAACAATTGGTTAATCTTAAGGTAGCTTACCCTTCCTTTACTGATGACCGCCTTTCTGTCCCCTAAGATATCCGCCTCATCCATGAAGTGAGTGGTAAGCAGCAATACTTTTCCTCTTTTAGCCCTCTGCAAAATCCGCCATGTTTGCCTCCGGGACACTGGATCTACGCCTGCTGTTGGCTCGTCTAGGATTATGATCTGGAAAATAAATGTTTTTAAGCTTTCGTGTTGCATTATACAAATTCTTGATATAATCGGGTTCGGTATTTAGCGGCAGTGCAAATATCGCACCTGATTGGTAAGCGATTGCCTCCGGCCATAGACACCCGCTAGTCGACTACCCATCTGGTTCCCCTGTTTAACGCTTCTTACGCTGTTCTACGGTAAACACGACTTGACAACAAGACATCCTACTTATATCCTAGATCAAGGTCCAAGCGTATCCTAGAGTTCAAATTGACGGATTTAGAAGTTTGTACGTAACCGGGACTGTGATCCAGAGTTTCGCGTATTTAAAAATGAGAATGAAGCGACTGACGTCTGACTTTCGCAACCTTAAGGCTGCCACAAAAGCGGAGCGGAGTGAAATCCACCAATAGTTTGTCTATCGAGTAGCGGAGTTTTTATGCTATTCTATTTACGGATTTCGTTCCTTTTCACCCCGCTCCGTTTCGGTGGACAGGCAGCCTTAGACAGCGGAACTAGGGGATTGACAAACTGGATCATGATTAAATGTTTAGAATTATTATCTCGACAAATGTTTTAAGAAACTTGAGCTGTACAAATATGCACAAAGATTTGAAAAATCCCGAGTGCTCAGAGCAACAAAATATTGTTAATACGTCAACGACATAAAAGCGGAGGTGCGGGATAAATTAAAATAGTAAAAGGCTTAAGAATGCCGAATCTTATGTTTTATGGTTTCGCTATCTTATTTAGTCTGGCATAATATTTATTTTGCCATATTTTTATACGGTCTTAATTTGAGTAAGTAAATAATATAACATATTATGTTATTATCATTTGAGTTTGCATTCGTTTTGATTCTAAATAGAACCAGGGCTGGAAACCGGTTTTTAATTAACCAGGTTAATATCGATATCAAACAGGTTTTTTCGTAAGGGTTCGTTCGGAGCGGAACCGATTCGCGAGCGATATTGCTTCTGGGATAAACCTGGTTAATTCCACGGTGCGCGTGAATAGTGCAGCGATATATTTTGTCTCTTTTTATCGCGCGACGCGATTAGACGCGATGCTTGCGATCTCTTTCCCTTACAATCGTTGCTTTTCATTATATGGGCGGAACGAGCGAAATCGTTTTGGTTTTAACCAGGTTTTGGGAGCGGAATCAAAACCTAAACGGTCTACGAGCTTAACCAGAAATAATACCGGTTTCAAAGAGTGGAATCGAAATCAAAACGCTCTTTTCAAAATGTATGAAGCTGCGCGAAACCTGGTTGCGAATTTTAACCAGGTATTCCAGCCCTGAATAGAACTTACCTTAGGATCCCCTATAAAAGCGATGGCTATACTGAGCTTCCTCTTCTGACCCCCTGAAAGATGTTTGGCGAACACCCCGGCCTGGTCCAGCAGGCCCACCTCCGACAACGCTTTGTGTATCTCGTCTGGCCTCCGTTTTCTCGGTATTCCCTGGGAACAATATAATAAGTTAATAGTTAATAATGAAACTACTGTACTTCTGTTTTGTGTGACAAATAAATAAATATCAAAAAATCTACCTTCTTCGAATGCTAAAAAAGGTTTGAAATAATTATTTAGTTGCATATTGCAACCGGCCGGCCAACTCTTGGCGGCAGTAAAATAAGATAACGTACACGTTGCTCTATTTTTGGTGTTAAGCAAAAGAGCCAACTCCAAAATTTTTTTTAATTTGTCAATGAAGACTGTTTTAAGTAATAAACTTGGTGACATAATAAACCAATGGGATTTTCAGTTTCATTTTATTTTATTCGGAATAAAAACTATAAAGAAAGAGATTTGTGTGCGCCCCCTAAGAACCGTATCGTCCCCTCTGCACCTACCCATTACGCTACGCTACTGATTGCAATGAGGAGTCCTGGGTGGAGACCTTCGCCCAGCACTAAGTCTTAAAAATAATTAAAAGTTGACATAACTTCAATAATAGTGGGATTGGTTTTTCTTCCACTCACCTTCACAGCAGAGAAAAACTGTAGATGTTCCTTGACAGAGAGTAGATCGAAGAGTACGTCCTGCTGCGGACAAACGCCGATCATCTGCCGGATCTCGTGCATGTCGTTGGGATCCCTAGAAATTGTCCTTCATCTTAGAACCGAATAGAATATAATTTTAGTGGTTTTTCGCACCTACATTGTTATGTATTCTGTGCCTATACTGACTTAATCACCGGTACCCTATAATAGGGGCACGGAGCACTTTAAAGCTAAATAGTGAGTGACCGTCGAACATCAAAAGAGAGTATGCAAGCAACGCCTCAGTTAGTCGTAGGGTACATTTACACAGTAACCGATAAAATGTAATACGATTAAAAGTCAACCATTTGCCATGCAATCAAATATATACAGTAAGAAATTTTTCAGACATTTTGGTTCTGTTAGCATTTATATGACGAACGAAAAATAGAGCTTCAAGTTTTTTTTGTGTTGGCGCCCAACGTGGTGCTGACTGTGTTGGCGCCCAACGTGGTGCTGACTTAGATTCAGACAAAACATCACAATATTAATGTAATTTTACTAAAATACATTGACCTGCCGAGCTAAGATGCGTACCACGATAATTTTGTTAACGCTCGTATTGCGTCGCCGCAAGTTGCTTCTCGCTCACTTAACTGAGCGATGAGTGGGATAGAAGGATGCGCTCTCGCAAATGAGAGTTGACAAAATTTTGTCACAGTGCGCATCTTAGCTTGGCTAATCCTAGCCTAAGATTTTATACGGTAGGTGTGTTAAAAAAGCTAGCACGTCACCTAATGCGTGACCTACAGTTTTACCTAACAAATGTATAGGTATTTGTACTTATTTGTTATTCTCACCTAACATCCAGTCCATAGACATACGCAGTCCCAGCCGTAGGCGCCGTCAGACCGGTCAGTATGTTGAAGAGCGTGGACTTCCCCGCACCATTGTGCCCCAGCACGGCCGTGATCTGCCCCTCGTAGATGCTCAGGTCGATCCCGTCTATGGCCTTGATCTCTGGTCTTCGGCAGTGGCGGAAGCTCTTTTGGAGGCCCACAATCCGGATGGCTTCTTTGTCTTGAAGTTCCCTGTGAACAGAAAACAATATGCATAGTAGACGTATAGTAGACATAAACCAAAAAGGCGCAACACGCGATGCAATCGACGCCAAGCGCCATCTATCGGCAGTGATTGAAACTAATAGCAAGATCAAGTCCCGAAACAAAGCGAGGGATGCCCCCCTGGATCATGTTGTCGTCCCTTCTAATTTAATTTATTATTGACAATAACCATTTGGGGGGAAAGGGGTGAAAGGTCGGCAACGCACTTGTACTCTACTTGTGTTGCAGGTGTCTATCGCTTACCCAGGTGATCCGTCTTCTCGTCTGCCTCCTATCACAACAACGACCTAGGTATAGTCTGCCGCAAGAAAGTGTAGTTATGACCTTGAGTGCGCAGAAACCAATTTTCATAGAAAGTCTTCCTTTTTACAAGTGCGCAAAATAACGGTTATCGCTATACTTTCGTGCCTCCAGCTATAGTTATTATTTACGTTTTTTCATTCTTTATAAGCACGTAGCTTGTAAAAATTCTGATTTGGCCCAGAACCTGGGTACGCCCGTGTTTGTGTGCAATAAAAAGTATCATCATCATCATCATTATGTTTTGTTGTACTCTCACCTGGGCACAGGCTCGATATCCTTATGGTGCGCCGCGTCGCCGTTGGAGTGGAAATGCACCGCGGAGACGCGCCCGCGCCGGCTGCCGCACCAGAAGGACGGCAGCATGCAGAACCATGGCTTTTGCTTGATCCCATACTCGCCTGTGATGAATAAGAATAAATAAATAAAAAAATAAATGCATCAGACAATCACACCAATCAACCTGGTCTCAAACTAGAGCAACCCCTGTACTGTGAGAACCAGATGACGATAATTAACTGGGGGCGTCAACCCATAACACTCAGACTGACGAATACTTCGAAAATGTATATACTCTAAATTGGAATTCAAGACCAGAAAATCTACGACAGATACGTCACTGTCAAATCTGTTAAAGTCACTTATGTCATTTTTAAGTGACGTTTTTAGGTTTCGCCAACCTTTTTGGCATTATTTTCCTTATTAAGCAGACTAAACTGTCGGTTAAAATGTTGTACGTAGATACCAAATGTTATTAATACCTGAATTGTTACAAGCGCAATACCATCTTTGAAAACTAAAATGACGGATGGTTAAGTTTTTATCTCACATCAAAAATAACCAATCACCGTGTAGATGGACCTCGGTTCTACACTACGCTAGCAAGTTTACATGCGATAGCCCCCATTAGACGAAACTCTCCACCCAGCTTCAAAAGAACGTAAGATACTTACTCGGCACGACAGCGTCCAGCCAGTACGCAGCCAGGCCATAGAGCACAGTGTCCACTGCCATCATGATGAGGCTGCCGCCGAAGGGGACCCCTGGTCCGTTCCACAGGTTGTCCCATGTGACTCCCACTCCTGCCATGTCCAGGACGAGGGCCTGAAAGAAAGGGGGACTTAAGGCTGTTAGCTAAAATACCCGTGGGTGCACAGAGGTCTAATCTCTACGCCGATCTTCCGCCGCGTCCTTGCTTGTTGTATACCACCCAAGATTCGGTCCGTATGCCGAGACGGTATAGTACGTAGTATAGGTATGACCATAGACTGGGATAAAGTCGCCTCAACGATCTTTACAGAGATCCAGTGCCGCCTGCATCCATGGTACTCCAGCTAATCTCCCCAGATTGCCGATCCACCTTTTGGCTGCTAACACTACGATTCTCTGTAGGCAGCCTTTCCACCCTTAACGGCCGTCTGTTCTTGTCACATGTTATGACGCTTGCAATTCTTTGAGATAATGTTTTCGCTACGATGAGTTATTCAGGAGTCATCATCATCATCATCAGCCCGGTAGTACCCACTGCTGAGTATAGGCCTCCCGTCCCTTTCGCCACTGTGCCCGGTCCTGAGCTGCTCGGATCCATGTAGCCCCTCTGATTTTAGCGATGTCGTCGACCCATCGCGCCACCGGACGACCTGGACTTCGTCAGCCGTTTCTTGGACACCATTCGGTCATAATCTTGATCCACCTGCCATCACCGCGCCTAGCTAAATGTCCTGCCCAATTCCACTTTAGTTCTATCACTCTCAATCCGACGTCCTGGACTTTAGTCCTGCGTCGGATTTCAGAGTTCCTGACTCGATCTTGAAGTCTGATGTCTTTCAGTCTGACATTTGTCAAATCGGGCATAATACAACGGCTCGACTATAGAACAGTAAATATATCGTACCTTATCCATAGCGAGGGCGTAGCAACTCGAGCTGATGAGTGAGACGAACCAGAAAGCGAGCGAGTCCGCGTTGGAGACAAACACCTGGATGAAATACAGCCCGCTCATCAGGTTCACGGCGAAGCTGCCGAGGATTCCAGCAGTCTGGAAAAAGAGGGATATTTTTTTTTATACTAGAGGCGGCAAACGAGCAAGCGGGTCACCTGCTGGTAAGTAATCACCGCCGCCCATGAACAACTGCGAGATCAGAGAGGTCGCTGATGCGTTGCCGGCCTTTTAAGAAGGAGTACGCTCGTTTCTTGAAGGTCCCTAAGTCATAGCCGTCAGGAAATACTGTGCCGCAGCTAAACTATTCCACAAGACTGAGGTCAAATGTCATCATCATACTCTTGCCCTGTTTCCAGGTTATCTGGCGTCAGCTCATGTCTTCTAACGTTTTTTTTATTTGATAGGTGGCAGACGAGGAGACGGATCACCTTATGGTGGACTAGTGGTTTAAGTACAGGGCCGTGATTTCAGGGTCCCGGGTTCGATTCCCAGATCGAGCAAAAGTATGTTTCGATTTTTTCAAACATAGCTCGGGTTTGTGATTACGAATCCACATTAGGAAAGCATGGTGAATTAGCCTAATCCCATCCCATCCTATTTCTATGATGGAGGCCTTTGCCAGAGCAAATTAAAATTATTAATTAGTGTAACGAATCAGCCTTTAAACTTTACTTTACTTTCCCCCGCATTGGGCTTCTGGTACAGTCAACTCCAAAAATGTGTATACACTTTAGGACCTTGTCACAATCCATAATGTATAAGAACGACTTCTACTTTTTATAGACACATGTATTGTGACAAGGTCCTAAAGTGTATAGGTACATATTTTTGGAGTTGACTGTACCCTCAGGCATTCGGCGAATTCAGCACTCACGCTGATCCACGCTAGTCTTCTGTGAGATCACTGCCACACCCAACCGAGCCGGTCCATTCATGCCGAAGCGTGGCTCTCCCACGATGTTTAGAAGCGACAGGTATGTTTCTCTGTTTCATACGGGTTCATTGTAAGCTCCCAGACCCACTAATTAAGGTATCATTAGTAAATGTATATACTCACCCTGGCCCTATCAAAGAAGGGCGTCAACATGAAGGCAAATGTTATGATGGTGAACCCAAAGAGCAGCATCAGCAGAAAGATGAGGATATACGAGGAGTGCTGGAACACCTTAGAACAAAGAATAGTTTTTTTTAATAGGGTATTTTACCGTCGTTAAAATATCGACATCTGATACCTAGACTCGATAATTTACTGTATAAGTGTACGATTACTGAAGAAACATTTTTAAAAAGTTTGAATACAAGAAAGTTATAGAGCTACAAACTTTTGATATACCTGTCTCTTTCTTAAACAAAATTTTGTACTGCGCTTGTAGGAAGCACTAGCTTAATGACGTCATTAATAGAGTATCGCTCTCCTTTTCTGATTGGGAACTTTGCAACTCTATATCTTCGGAAATAATGATGATAGATAAAAAATAAAAAGGGAGCTGTGATTCATACTTCAAAAACTTTACAATACCTAAATAAATAAAAAAAAGTCGTAAAATACCCTATTATACCTATTCAAGCCACTACTTTCAGATCAGATCCATAGATTAATGTGAATATTGTCTGATTTTTATTATAATGTAGGTAAGTACCTTCTTAAAATTCTCAATACCTATCATGTCACTACAAAATTAGTATTATCCACTGAATCTTTCAGTCAGTACTTACCTAAGTTGTTTGGAACTAAAAGCACCTAATAACTGTATGTACATAATTAACTTATTTTTACTTCAGCAAAGAACACGAAAAATCAATAAAATTAACAAAAGAACAATTGACGTACTTAATTTTTTTTCTTAAAAATAAATAAAACTGACCAGTGTCTAAAAAAAAATTTGTTCATTATACCTAGATAACCTAGCAACGGCAGATGATGTATTTGAAAAATGAAATAAGTATTAAAAAAAAGTACCCTAAAAAGTTGCAATGAGTAGATTTTGTATTAACCTATTTGGTAAGTTTGCCACTGAAAACTATTTATTAAAGGAAATAAAATAGCGATAGTTACTTTTAACAAAAGTACCTATCCAATGTTATTGAAATATATTAATTTATTGGAAAATTAAGATACAGTAAGATTTTCGGTTATAGAAAATGAGATTAAGTAAGGATTATATCGATGAGTACGACACGTCGGTGGTTCACCTATGATAAAAGTTGAAACCAAAGCTGTCTTCTTAGTAAATACCGTATAATTAACATAGATCTTGACACCTCCAAGGAAGATTTTTTTTAAATGTGATAAGTAGCAGACGAGCAGACGGATCACCTGATGGTAAGCGATGGCTGCCGACCATATGATAGACACCCGCGTCCCGCAACCAGTAAAGTCACAAGTGCGCTGCTAACCTTTAACCCCCTTTCCCTCACTCGACGAAATGCAGCGCAGGCGCTGCTTCACGCCGGTCTACTGTGAGGCCGTGGTATTACTCCGGTCGAGCCGGCCTATTCATACCGAAGCGTGGCTCTCCCAAGGTTGAAGATGATGATGATGATGCTTTGTTCAATGCTTACCTTCAAAGTAAACAGTAGAACAGTGCTGACGATGGAGAGAATCGTCACAAAGACCGCGTAGATCAGGAACCAGGCGCCCCTGTAACATTCAAAGGTTTTGTAAGTTTAGGGTTTTTTATTAAGAGATGGCGTTGTACAGGCATAACTTTCAACTTCGATACGTCGATGTTTTGTAACATTGTAATTTTAATATGACACGTAAAAATACAACTATCCACTTTCCTTTTAGTCCACTAATTCTATTCAAAGCAAATAGCTATAAGAGAAAATGTCTATAAATGTGAAGAGCTCGGAAAATACTAGCCAATTCTCCCCCACGACAGACATACCAGTGGCGGATTAACGTATAAGCACTACAAGCACGTGCTTGGGGCCCCTGGTCTCCAGGGGCCTCCATCCTCTGCTGGCGTTTCATTTTATACATACATTTTATCGAGATTCATCCGCAATATGTCCGAAATCACAAGGCGCGAGCAGTCCGGGAGTGACCCTTCATACACCCCCGCAGGGCCCTGCCCCCTGCGCGCCCTTCCCGCACGTCGCGCACATTGCTGTCGGAGGTGCCCAGGTTCCGGTGAAGGTCGAGTTGCGTTATCTCGGCCTCACCCGCGCTCAGCGCAGCAGACACGCTTTCGTGGCTGTTGCTGAACCCGGGCGGACCAGGATCTAGGTGCCATGGCGCTCTATGGGGCGCCAGTCTGATCGGATTCCCTAGCAAAATCGGAAAACCTTCCCTTCTTGCGGGGGCCTCAGCGGGTGATGGTGCAGCGGGTCGCTCAAGCTTACCGAACGCTAAGTTTCGATGCAGCCTGTTTGCTCGCTGAGACGTCTCCGTGGGGGTCGGACGCCGTGGTACTTTCCGCCGTATATAAGCAGCGGGTAGTAGGGGAGTCCTACTGCCCCATCGAGCGGGAGGCCGTGCGGAAAATAGCTTGTCAGGTCCTCCTGAGGCGATAGTCTGAGCGCCTCGTACGGCCGGAGAACGCTCTACGCAATCGCCCCGGTCTTGAACCGGTGGTTGGAGCGGAGCCACGATGTCGTCTCCTTTACGATGGTGCAGGTAATAGCCGGGCATGGTTGCTTTGGTACTACCTGCACAAAATTTGTCGGGAGGAGACGCCTTCTTGCCACACGTGCAGCGCTGTGGAGGATACGGCGCAACACAGCCTAGCGGTATGTGCGTCGTGAGCTCCGCAGCGCTATGCATTGGTGGCGAGGGTCAGCCAAGACCTCTCACTGGCTAGTGTAGTGAGAGCTATACTAGCGAGTGATGAGGCCTGAAAGGCCTTCGCTGCCTTTAGCGAGCACGTGATGGCAGCGAAGGAGGAATTTGGGCCTTTTAAAACTTAACTGATTTGTAACACTTGCAAGCAAAAATACCAAACAGATTACGTTTTAATGCTTTTTTTTCCGAAATCGAAAACTTTAAAACGCTCTCCTGTAAAGTTGCAAAAATGTCGCATAAAACGAATAGCCTTTCACCCCTCGATTTCATTTCTTTTTTCGATTTAAGCAATAGAGGGCCTACACAGGCTCTGTGCTTAGGGCCTCGGATACTCTTAATCCGCCACTGCATGCGACTAATGCCCTGGAAACATAGCCACTTTCTCTCTTACTCACCCATAAAACTATAGTCTATCTACTATACCCAACTCACCAATAAACAGATTCTTTTAGCCCCATGAGCCTTATCCCCTCCCTTTAAATCTTTTCTTTCTCCCTCTCGAAGGACATCATCAGCAGATAGGTGACGAAACTGTGAAGTCATCATCATCCAACTAATTAATACTCATGCCACTTCTCAAAATAAACTCACCAATAAACAGAGTCTTTTAGCCCCATGATCCTCATCCCCTCCCTGATCTTCTTCTCTTTCTCTCCCACGACAAACATTAGCAGATAAGTGATGAATTGTGACAACGTCATCACCATATACATGGGCATGATGACGCGGAAGATGACGAGCCAGTCGCCAGTGTGCTGCCGCTTCGGGAACTGGCGGAGGTCGATGCGGGGAGGCGGGAAAGACAGGCCTGTGTCCATCTGAGAAAGTTAACAAACGGTTTTAGAGCTTAATGATAATAAAAAGGTTTCAGTTGAGGTAGTATAGTCCGAGGCAAGAAAGTGTAGTTATGACCTTGAGTGCGCAGAAACCAATTTTGATAGAAAGTCTTCATTTTTACAAGTGCGCAAAATAACGGTCATCGCTATACTTTCTTGCCTCCACCTATAACTAGTACGATGTTAGCAGAATCGCATATAGCCACAATATCAAAGTAAACTAAACTGTCAAAGTCTTCAGTGGACTCTCATGTTACTGTTACACATTAGATTGAAATATCAATTCAGAAATTTTTACAGGTTGTAGTAATCAGATGAGTGGCTGACTGGACCTAGTTTTTTCTTTGCTCTTGCCTAGCTTAGTGGCTTCGTGGTACCGTGGTAACTAAGGTTGTGGGAATGGCCATAGTGCCCACGGTGGATTTAGGCCTGACAACCCAGTAAGAACCCTGCAGTAGGAGTAATTCTTCAGCAAAAAAGAATTCGGTCTACCTTAGCCTTCCTAAGAAAGAAGTAGATCTACCTTCATTTTAACGTAATCAATCAGCGTCTGCAGAGCCAGGAACCCGGAGAAGTAGTACTCCAGCACGGGACAGGTGTCCTCCCGATGCTCGGACAGTGGGATCAGCTGGCCGCCTCGGGACCAGTCGGAGGACCAGTCCTTCGTGGCGGTCCGCTCGCGGCACTTGGCTGGAGAGGTGAAGAGGGTGCGAGTGGACGGCGTCCCGGCCTGGGAGGGGTTCGTACGGATGGTGTATCTGGAAACAATTAAGTAAATTATAGTGGAACTACTCCATAAGGGGAGATCGCGTGTGAAAAATCGGCTAGATGGCATACTGTTCGACTGAGGTACCTAATTGTATATTATAGAAATTGAATTGTTCATGTGTTTCCTCCTTCTTACAATCCTGGGTTTTGAGGCGGAACGCGAAACGGCATCTCAGCAGGCCTTCAGGATGAGGATGACAGACTCAAAAGGTACTTAGTATGTTCTTTTGTGCCTGTCATCCTCATATTTGAACCTCACGGCCGCTTACCATCAGGAGGTCATTTTGATTGTCCTCAATATAAAAAAAACCTTATAAATAGTATAATAGGCGGCCACGAGGTACACCGAGGAGGCGATGGCGGGATGAGCTCGACTCTTATATAGTCTAAGATCCCGCTATACAACGACCTTCACCGAGATGCTTATTTGATGAGACGTATTTTTTATGTTATTAAATATGCCAATAAATATATCCTATATGGGTTGCCTAACAAATTTCAGTCCAGAGTATTTTTAATTAATAATTAAAAAAATTTTTTTTTTAAACATTGCACCGGTGTGATTATTTAATAAATTTGATACCAATCGAAAGTTTGAAGCCCATAGAATATGCAAACGTTAGGTTGCCTATTTTTATCCGGTCACAACCACGGGTTGCCAGGTGTAAACAGGTAAATCCATACTAGCATTTTGCAACGTTCTGATTATTGAATCAATTTTAGATAAAATGAAAGATTATTTCATAAGGAACACGGTGGTATAGGGTTGCCTGCGAAAAATCAGTCCCGAATTACGGTTGTCGAATTTTAAATAATAAAATATCGCTGCGAGTGAATGTGTGTGAGAGAGAGGTCCCAGACCAACCATCCCATGCGGTAGAAAAGGACGCAGCGTAGCAGCTGTTTAAAGTCCGCCCATTTAAAGAAGGAGAGTGCGCATGCTATTTGTGCTTGGAAATGAAAAGGATAGCGATAGACTCGTATATGCTATACATTATTTTGGAGTATTTAATTATTAATATAGAGAAATAGTTATTTAATTTTTATTTTTTAATCAATTAATTATTTATCTATGTTTATTGTTTATGTGACACTAAAGTATATACACATCTTTAGTAAAAAAGACAGAGTAATACATATATATTACTAATCTGGCAAGTCAAGCGCTTTCAAATGATACCAAACACGGCATATTTATCATAACTTTATTTTTTACTCTGTATGTTTGTCCGCTAGAGGGCGCCACATTAGATTTTGTGAAACTTCATATAGCCTATAACCAGCGGACGATCAAGAACGCTTATAATGATATGTCATTTGTCGAATTCTGATAAGTAGTTAAGAAGTTACGTGGAAACAGATGAACATAACATACATACATACATACATACATACATACATACATAGCCTGTCAAAATCATAACCCTCCTTTTGCTTTGCCGTAGTCGGGTAAAAACCATAAGTGAGTTTTACTACCAATTACTTCAACATGACAAAAATATAGAAAATGTATTAGCTTAGATAATTTTTAAGATTCAATTATTATGTACTTACTGTATATTCAGCGATAAATTTAAGAAATTCTTCGTTATATTTTTTATTCAAAACAGTCACTTTTTTGTAGCACGTGGTATGATAACCTACAAATTGGAGTGACACACTGGGTAGCTCAATAAAACTGTATTTAAAATTTTTTTTCTTACGAAAAGCTAACTTTAATGCACAGTTTTCAAAAGTTTCATCATCAAAATCAATTATTCCGTCATCCGAATCACATAAAAAACACTTTTTGGCCATTTTTTCCAACAATAAATAGCAGCACGTTTTTTCACTTGTATCTATAGCGACAAACTACTCCAAAATAATGTATAGCATATACGAGTCTATCGCTATCCTTTTCATTTCCAAGCACAAATAGCATGCGCACTCTCCTTCTTTAAATGGGCGGCTTTAAACAGCTGCTACGCTGCGTCCTTTTCTACCGCATGGGATGGTTGGTCTGGGACCTCTCTCTCACACACATTCACTTGCAGCGATATTTATTATTTAAAATTCGACAACCGTAATTCGGGACTGATTTTTCGCAGGCAACCCTATACCACCGTGTTCCTTATGAAATAATCTTTCATTTTATCTAAAATTGATTCAATAATCAGAACGTTGCAAAATGCTTGTATGGATTTACCTGTTTACACCTGGCAACCCGTGGTTGTGACCGGATAAAAATAGGCAACCTAACGTTTGCATATTCTATGGGCTTCAAACTTTCGATTGGTATCAAATTTATTAAATAATCACACCGGTGCAATGTTTAAAAAAAAAAAATTTTTTAATTATTAATTAAAAATACTCTGGACTGAAATTTGTTAGGCAACCCATATAGGATATATTTATTGGCATATTTAATAACATAAAAAATACGTCTCATCAAATAAGCATCTCGGTGAAGGTCGTTGTATAGCGGGATCCTATACTAATAGCCCCAACTGGATTATAATCGCCCAAAATCGTGAAATGTGGAGAATGGGTAGCCTTTACCCAGCAGCGGGACAAAGATAGGCTCCTAATAATAATAATAAATACTTTCATTATTGTGTCTCAAAGGGGCCTCTTCGTGTTGGATCTGTATCCCCACGTACGCCTTCCAAAAGGACCGGTCTTCGTGCCGTGATTTCCCGAAAGATAAAGAGTAATAGATAGATATAGATTGCTATCAATTTGATAAGAAGCTCACCTAAGTGGCTCTCCGAAGGTACTAGGGTCAGAATGAAAGATGATAGCGATGGGGAAGTGCCTAGCGTCGTTGTGATACGCATCATTCAGCTCCGAGTTGTTGTGGTAGCGGATCCAGTTGATGGCGTGCTGGTTGCTGGCGAGCAGCACACCGTTTACCTCATCGAGGAAACCCTGGAAGTGAAAGGAGTTTTGTGAAAAAATCTTTATCATTTACAGGACTTAAAATACGCCTATATTTTTTATGAGACACGAAGGTAAAAGTGAGCAGGCAGGTCACATGATAGTAAGTGGCGCTGTCCATAGGCATCAGCTACTCCAGAAGTGCGGGTGAGTTTCCAGCCTTTTAGGATATCGTACCGGTTCGAAAATACCGCATCGGGAAGTTGATTCCACCATAAGGAGGTACGTGGCATAAAATGTTGAGTAAAGCGCTCAGTAGTAGGACCGCTATCATCCAGATGGCATGGATGGTAATGGCTAGTCGTATCTTCTATTTGATCGTGTTCTTCATTTGATTGTGCCTTTCCTTATGCCTTTACCAAGGCGGTGTCAAGGTCTCTCCATTCTTCCCTATCTTCGGCTTGTCTTAGGGCAAATGGAGGAGTGAGTCCGATCACTTCCATTATGTTGGTCTGACCCAACGAAGATGTGAGCGACCCCTCTGTTAGCCTCACCGTAGACCTATCGTCATCTACACAGATTTTCTCAGGTGATCTATCCGGTAAATTAAGTCTATTAACGAGCGCTGATCTCAGGGGAAAATAAACTGCGCCTTTCGTATTGGCGATCGCACAGGTATTTCTACCTGACGTAATTTCAACACAGTAGATAGTTTACTGGATTAAGTGGCAGGCAAAAAACTCGTCCCAGAATTTCGAGATTCTTTTGCCGGTCCACTGTTCTAACCTGACTTAGGGACGAATTGCCGCCGGCCCAGATAGCTGTGTAGTCTGTAGGATGAACATTCTAAACCGACCTGCGTCCCGTTGGCATTCTGCCAGTCCGCCAGCACCGCCACCGAATGGTTCTCCGGGAACGCGTCATGATGGATGCGGAGCAGGCGGCCCGGCTTCCGCACCTCCGGGAAGTTAGGGTTGGGCACCAGCATCTTGAGGAAGATCAGGACCCCCAGCGAGTAGAGCGGGACTAACACCTCCTGTGGAAGCAGAGTGTTCAGCGTTAGCTTAAATTTATAGTGGACTTCTATTTCCGTACTTAAAATCCTTCCTATATGACTCATGGTTGAGGCGCCCGCCGGGCCAGTTATGTAGGCGGGCCACCGTCCGGGGAGATGTCGTAGCTTTGCGCTATTTGCCCCACAACTATATCCCGCGATGGACGATGAGGTCCCAGGAGTTTTAGTCAGTAAACTCCCCGCCGTCATGCGAAACAAAAACTGGCGCGGGCGGCCTGGTGCCGGGCGTGGCCTAGTGTCATTGGCGTCTGTACTCACAGCGAGGGTCTTCCTGGTGTCCCGCTTCTTCAGCAGCAGGTTCCTGACCACCGTGGCCCACAGCTGCGGCCAGAAGCGCGCGGGCGGCCTGGTGCCCATGGCGCCGCGCAGCCTGCTACCGATAGCGACCACGTCTGCCTCGCACGACTTTTCCGCACATTTTCTGGAACAAGAGAATAAAGGAATAAATATCTGAGAGCAACAAAAATAAAACATCATTCCAGCGGTATTTGGGGCGGCTGACCGGGCGTTGAAGGGTTGGCTGAGGGTCTAAAAGGCTTTTTTGCATTGCGATTCTCTCCCATCTTTTCCAAGTGGCCCAGCCGTCGAAGTCTGTGAGCTTTCGTTTCTCAGATACCGCTGGAAAGATGTAGTAGATGCAGATCTCCGCGAGCTACGAGTCAGTGAATGGTGTACGTTAATGACCGAGACCAGTTGCGGAGTCTTGTATCATAAGCCAAGACACACTTTGAGTCGCTAGGCATTCGGATTTTTTTTTTTATGTGATAGGTAGCAGACGAGCAGGTTGTCACCTGATGGTAAGCAATGCCGCCGCTCATGGACACCTGCAACACCAGTAGAGTTTACAAGTGCGCTGCCACCTTTTATCCCCTTCCCCCCCCGTATCACAAAATAAATAACATAGGTCGGTTCCAGCTGACATTGATACTAGCCCATCGACGCAAAGTGGCTTGCCTTTCGGTATTTTACAGGCTGTACTTCGGAGAGTGTGCTGCTAAGCTGCATGAGTTCATCATTCCGCCATCCTCTTTGTACTACCATGAAAGCTGACAAACCGCGGGTTATAATCCTTTCTTCGTAAATATTCCTCTCGATTGCGTACAAGACGCTTTTCGTCCTCTTTCGAGATGCGCACTGCCAAGGAGTGGATCCTTTCCTGCGTCTGTTTTTCCCCAATGAGTACCAACTCAATTTTTCTTAAGCTAGAGTAAATAGGCTACTTCTGAGTGGCCTCGAGTGATAACCCTGCCTCACAGAAAACCGGCGCGAAGCAGCTCCTGTGCTGTGTTCCGCCGATGAGTGAGGTACCGGAGTCCCTCGGGGAAGGGGATAAAAAGTTAGCAGAGCCTTGTTGCATGTGTTTTTTGGGCGGCTGCTATTGCTTACCATCAGGTGATCCGCCTGGTCGTCTGCTACCTACCGATCACATAAAAAAAAAAGTCCGTTCTATCGTAGGCTCTTCTCAATTCCGCCAAGGGCAAGCCCATTAACAATATAAAAACGCTAGTTCATTTTTATTATGATAAAAGGTGCCGCTAGATGCCGCTGATTGTTGTTATGGCTACTACCGCAAACTAGATTAATAATAAGTTGTTTAGTGCATTATGCACATGTGAGGGTTGCCATATTGCAATGGGAAAGTGAGTAATTTGACCACCGGAAGTGGAAGGAGGGGTGGCTGTAGGGTTGGCAACAAAGGCTAAGAATATCGGTGTGAAGCTGTATGACGTATTAATTGCATGCTATTGCGCACCCTTAGAATGAAAGACCGAACTCAAAATTCTTTAAATTTTATTTACTTATACAGGACTAGCGGCCGCCCGCGACTTCGTACGCGTGGAAATGTATCGTTTACCCCCCTTTCAACCCCTTACAACCCCCTTTTCGCAATAAAAAGTACGTAGCCTATGTTCTTTCTCAGGGTCTAGATTATCTGTATACCAAATTTCATTTAAATCCGTTGAGTAGTTTTGGCGTGAAAGCTGTAACAGACAGACAGACAGACAGAGTTACTTTCGCATTTATAATATTAGTATGGATGTATCTGTGAACATTTACATCCTTGTAACCACGTGTTCTATCACGTATTCTAAACAAATTTTTTGTTCAACAACTTTTCGAAATTCATCGAATTTTTTGTCGACTCCCCATACAAAATGACCAAGTCACGTGACCGACTTTGTATGGAAAGATGTTTTTTTGTAATGCGAATTTTTAAAACTCATAGAACTAATGTTGTTCAAAATGGTTGGTAGAATACGTTAGTTAAAGGAATGTAAATGTTCACCAGATACACCCTGTATATTTAACAAATTACCATTTTTTATTAAAGCACTAGCTTTTGCCCGCGACTTCGTTCGCGTGGACTTCAGGTTCGTAGAAACCTCAAAAATTGTAGCCTATGTGTTATTCTGATGTATAAGCTATATTGTGGTAAAGTTTCATTCAAATCCATTCAGTAGTTTTTACGTGAAAGAGTAACAAACATCCATACATCCATACATCCATACTTACAAACTTTCGCCTTTATAATAGTAGTAGGATTGGATTCCACAATTTAAAAAAAACGAAAGGTGGCAAACCGAATTCCAACCAAGCGTAGCTGCTCCATCGTATGACGAGACAATGGGAATGATACTACGATCAGTTATATTGGTTAGTTAGGTACCTATAAGAGGTTACTACCCTGTTCAACCCTTACCAAGGTAGGGCGCAGGTAGGGTGCATGTCGTTGCAGGCGCCGGGGGGCCGCTCCTTTGATGTCTGTGCAATTAGCCGCCATTTGGGGCGACCGGCCCTAATCAATGAGGGCGCGTCGAGCGCTGACGAAACAGGGACATTTCAACTGTATTACACTTTTTATAGTAGAGGCAGGCCTGTCCCACTCCGCGTGTAGGTATCGAACTTGCAAGTACATGCGGCGTCCCCTCCGGAGGGGCCAATCAGTATAAAATCACGAGCGAGCGGCGACGCATGCGCGACAGTTGCGTGCGATAGAAAGAGAACGCACTTCTAGGTATGAATAATTGTAGCTGTTGAGCGCTGAGCTGTTGGAATTTCAACTTTATGTTATGGTAGCCTGAGCCTTTATTTTTCTATAAACGGTTTTTAGAAGTGGGCTTTCTGTACTTGTAATTAAATATTCTGTGGTAGAGGCGGCAAACGAGCAAGCGGGGCATCTGCTGGTAAGTAATCTCCGCTGCCCATGAACATCTGCGAGATTAGAGAAGTCGCTGATGCGTTGTCAGCCTTTTAAGAAGGAGTACGTTCTTCTTTTGAGGGTCCCTAAAGTCATAGCCGTCAGGAAATACTGCCGCAGTGTTTAACACACTAAGTAAAGTATCAGTATATAGGTACTGTCCCACTGCAGGGCAAAGGGCTCCATCACAGAAATCAAGTCAACGCAACTATGACCGGCCGGTATGACGACCCGGTTGGTTCAGTGGTAGAGAATGCTGCGTCTGGGCCAAGGGTTGCGGGCTCGATCCCCGCACAGTACAAACATTTGTTTGCATGAACATGTCTGTTTGTATTGGTCTGGGTGTTTTCTATGTATTATAAGTATGTATTTACAAAAGAAAAGTATTATATGTATATATTTGTATTCCCACTCTTGGTTCTGATATCTGTAACACAGGTGCTTGAGCTACCTATCTCAGAGTCAGATCAATGTATGTGATTTAGTGAAATATTATTATTGGATTGGGATTAGGCTTAATCATCACGCTTGCCTAATGCGGTTTGGTGATCACAAACCTGAGCTACGTTTGAAATATTGGAGAATGCCTACGCCAAACCATGACTCCTATGGTGTTGGGTGTGCCTATGGGCGATGAAATCGTTTGACATCAGGTGATCTGTCTGTTCGTCTTCCGGTTCATTCCTGCCTTAAAGATGTCAGGAAAACCAAGTCACGCCAGATGAATTCTTCTCGTTTATAAACTAATTGCGTACACAGCCCTGGACGTCAATCATTAGCTGAATAATTACTACGATAAAACGTGACTGCACTCACAAAATAGTGGACATACTTACAAGCACTTAATCATACTAATTAATATCATCTCGCGAAGTTTATGTGGTTTATTATAAATACCTACTTACTTAACATTTTGTTTTCAATCTCGACGGCATATTATTAAAAATCTATCTTCTATACTATTTATAAAGAGATAACTTCTATAGTCAACGACAAGGCTTATACGTAAACCGAAAACACGAAACGCTTGCGCGATGTTATTAGACACAGCGCCATCTATTGGTTCATTTCTGAATTACGGTCCCGAAGCGAAGTGAGGGCGGGCCACTAGTATATACATATAGCTGTAAAACTTATAAATTAAATAAATAAATTGAGACAACATCACATACCTACATTGTCCTGGTCCCAAACTAAGGTTTTCCCTTGTGCTATGGAAACCAGAAACAACGAAGGAACCACAAACACCCAGACCCAACACAAATATCTGTTTCATCAACAAAGTACATTTGTGTTGGTGCGGGAATCGAACCCGCGACCCTTACGTCTCAAGCGGCGCTCAAACCATTGCGCTGAACGGGTCGTCAAAATGCCAGCCTGTTGTGTCTTTTTCGAATGCTTACAGGTTTAAGAGCTAGAGATTGGATTGGATTGGACATCGATGGATTTTACCTTACGTACCTACGTCGTAGATTACTTGTAGGTACGTACAATCCAAGTGAAAATTTAGAAGGTAAGTACCTACGTAGGACACCTAATCATCTAATTAATTTAATTACAATTGTGAGGCTTCTAAGTCTGCCTAGCTCTTATACGATCCTATGTCTATTCTAAAGATATTTAGTTATTAACTACAATCCAATTATTATCAATTAGTAAATAGAGCAAAAAGTATGTTTCGTATTTCAGCTATATAGCTCAGCTCTGTGATCACCAAGCGTGATAAGCCTTTGGGGTCTTGGCCTCTTAGTCGCCACAAGCCTAATCCCATCATAGTAGCGATGACTTTATTTTTGCCAGCCTTTGGGCACAAAATAAATATTGACACAGAAGGCTGACTGCCCACTAAGAGCTAAAAATATGTCATGTACTCACGCATGCTCACTAACGGTCAAAAACGCCTTTTTGACCACATTAATCCTAACTTATGACATAAGATTGTCAAACTGTCGAGGTCTATGGTAGAGGCCGCGCGCTTAAGTACTCATGCCGGGCAACAACCCTAATGTCAACGAACTCTTCTAAATTCAAAATCAGGTCAAAGTCTAACTTGTGTGTTTAAATAATTATTTTGTGCTTTAGGTCTCCTGTGACTTCAACTAAGCGCTTAGCTAAGTCCCGGAAGAAAGAGAGAGCATCCATTACTTGCTCAGTGAGAGCATCGGGCGGGACCCCGCGTGCCCGAAGCACGGTGTAGGTATTTCGTCACCGAAGGCTACGAAGTGTGGTAGTAAGTACCGGATAGATGCCTATACTTCGCAGCTTTTCATTTCTTTCTTTCGGTATATTTATTAGCTTCATAAAGATTTATGATTTGTCGTTGCATGTAAAATTTACCTATTATTTAAGTGAGTAATTTATACCGTAACGCCATTTTGGATTTGGTTGATTTATTGAAACTCAGTCTTATTATGAGTAAACCTTCATAATTAACATTCGTTAATAATTTAATGGGACACCGTTTAATTTATGAGCACCAATTGATGCAGCAATAGCACAGGGTTGCTATGTAAGAGGATTAAATAAGTATATTGGAAAAACTTGAAAACTTATAAAAGTCGAGATTTTGGAATGATTTTCATCATTACATTACTCGGTTTTTTATCCCACTGTAAGGTAAATGCCTCCTCCGTTATTTCATTTGTCTTTTCCCGTGACCACTGTTGTCCAGAGAGAGGATCGAATCCACGACCCCGACAAGGTCATCAAAGGCGCCATCGGGTAATTTTTCCGATTCCTTTTAGACCTCAACATTAAACTCAACTTACTTCAATTTTTAATTTTCTGTTTATTTTTAGCGCTCTATAGACGTCATACTGGAAAAATGTCATCATCGTTAAATGAATACCGGTCTCCTGGCAACCCTAATTAGGACCACGCATTACGAACTGGGATTGCCGCCAAAACAGCTGCCATGACAGTTTTATTTTACGCCATTTTGGATATTGCAGCAGGGAAAACGGAGGGGAGTGGTAAATTGATAGAAATCGTTTTTTTGTCTTTAGTTTCGGATTGCTACGAAGCTAATAATGTGGACTGATTCAATAAACTGACGTAATTTTCCTTAATACCTTATGGCGTAACCTGCATGACTCGATCATCTTCTATCTTCTATACTATTTATAAAGATATAACTTCTATAGACAACGACAAGGCTTATAGGTAAACCGAAAACACGAAACGCTTGCGCGATGTAATCGGACACAGCGCCATCTATTGGTTCATTTCTGAATTACGGTCCCGAAGCGAAGTGAGGGCGGGCCACTATCACATACCTAATAAAGGCACTAGGAAGGTGGCCATCAGAGAAGAGGTGGCGGCGTGTTGTAAAACTTGCCACCAATCCCTGAAGTGATGACAACGACCACTTGTCAAGAGTGATACCGATTTAGAAGTAAAGATAAATGATGTAAGTACCGCTGTCCAAATACGTATGCTTTTTGATGACATAGGGGGGCGGACGAACAGACGGGTCACCTGATGGTAAGCGATACCGCCGCCCATGGACACCCGTAACACCAGAGGAGTAGCAAGTGCGCTGCCAACCTTTTAAGAAGGAATACGCTCGCTTTTTTAACTTCCGTTGTAACATGTAGTAGGGTATAAAGGGGTAGATTTTTCCATGGGATCGGCGCCAACTCCGACCATGACCGGCGGCCCCGCGTCTGGCCCACCGAGGCCGTGGTATAATCTATAGCGTTTGGCAGCCATAGCAGGCCTGCCCCACTCCGCGTGTAGGTATCAAACTTGCAAGTACATGCGGCGTCCCCGCAATTTTAAAAAATTAGTAGAAAATCACGAACGAGCGGCGACGCACGCGCGTCAGTTGCTTGCGATAGAGAGAGAACGCACTTCTAGGTATGAATAATGGTAGGCATTGAACGCTGGGCGGTCGGAATTTCAACGTTATGTTATGGTAGCCTGAGTCTTCATTTCCATAAACGGTTTTTAGGAGTGGGTTTTCTGTACATGTACTATTAAGTATTCTGTGGCCATAGTACAAAGCATGAGAGAATGGGCCGGCGCTATGCATACTTTCCGGTGCTCTGCTGACCTCTTGATGCGGTCAACTCGACCTAAATAGCTCCGATATTATTGGTGAGCTAGAAATTGTTGAAACTTGTGGAATATCTGTTGTCTGATATTAACACAAGTGCTTAAGCTATTTAAGTATGAAATCAGTTATGAGATGTTGTGTGAATTTATTTAAGTATAGTGGCCCGCCCTCACTTCGCTTCGGGACTGTAATTCAGAAACGAACCAATAGATGGCGCTGTGTCCAATTACATCGCGCAAGCGTTTCGTGTTTTCGGTTTACCTATAAGCCTTGTCGTTGTCTATAGAAGTTATCTCTTTATAAATGGTATAGAAGACTTGATATTTTTCATGCAGGCTCATACCCATATGTTTTTACTCGTTTGCTGCAGTGGTTTAAGCGTCGGTTGAGACGCAAGGGTCGCAAGTTCGTTTCCCGCACCGACACAAATGTTTTTCCATGAAACAGATGTCGGATCTGGTGTTTGTAGTTCCCTCAGTGTTTCTGCTATTCATGGTACAAGGGAAAACCTTAGTTTGGGACTAGGAAAATAAGTAGGTACGTGATTATGTTTCAATATATTAGTTATTTATTGTGATCCCGTAAAAAATATCTACAATTTTTTGCCTACAGGTTTATTCTTGACAAGATCTACGCTTATACTATAATATGTATGTCACTGCGACTATTATGTATTACCCTATAAGATAACCTAAAAAACTAAAACAACAGCGCGATGTGATCGACGCCTAACGTCATCTATCGACACTTTTGAAAATGACCCGTAGCGAAATGAGCGATCCACTTAACAAGTAATGTATAAAACAAAGACTTTAAAGACCTGCCGCCAAAATTCGATCGCTTAACTTGACACCGTACCCGCCTAATAACACGGGGCTATTGATTTTGTACAGCTGTGGGCAAGCTTGCGTCAGGGCTGCGAGTGCCCTCGCAATACGCTAACCACCCTGTGTGAGACAGAATGATAAAACTACTACTAAACCTCTTATACATCTATGCTTTCCTGGTACTTTAATTCAAAGTACTTAAGTCAAAATATTTTTTTACAGCACTTACAAATCGTCATACATTAAAAAAAATATTTAAAACTATTATTTAAATGTAAATACATAGATATCTTGCCCTGGTAGTCTAGTGGTTTAAGTACCGGGCCGTGATCTCGGGGTCCCGGGTTCGTTTCCCGGGTCGAGCAAAAGTATGTTTCAAATTTTTCGAACATAGCTCGGGTTTGTGATCACCAATCCGCATTAGGCAAGCGTGGTGATTAAGCCTAATCCCATCATAGTAGCGATAACTTGATTTCTATGATGGAGACCTTTGCCCTGCAGTGGGACAGTATATAGGCTGATACTTTACTTTTTTTTACTTTTACATTATATCTTGATACATAAGTTAACTAAAAATTAAATAGATATGCCTAATGCGATTCTACCACCGGAATCGGAAAGTTGATTCTGACGAGAAGATCCGGCAAGAAACTCGCCAGTTACTCTTTTTAATCGCCAAAATTTTATTAAGTTGTGTTTTACAATGTTTTCCTCATACCAAGTGCTTCCTACAGTCCAATACTCAATGAAGAAAATTGTTAGAAAGCTAAGAATGAGGTGAACCGGAGCAGACCAGTCCCCAGAGGCGGCACCTGTACACAAGTATGACCATGATAAAATTTAAATACATACAGGGTGTATCTTTGAACATATACATCCCTTTAACCACGTGTTCTATTAACCATTCTGAACAACATTTGTTCAACAACTTTTCCAAATTCTTCGAAAAAATTTTCGATTCCCCATACAAAATGACCAATTCACGTGACCGACTTTGTATGGAAACACAAAAAACCGTTTTCAAGACTTTCGTGACGCATTTTATCTGATGGTAAGCGATTACCGGATCTGGGGGTCTACTCCGCCAAACGATATCGATTTATTCGTAACGATACGACAGTTCTTACAAAAACCCTACTCTAACACAGCTTAAATTATGAATAATTGAATTTAACAGTTTCACAAACGTCAAATCGACGAACATTCCTACGACGTCTCTGATGGTATCGTTAGGAGTATCGTTTCGTTTGAATTTGTAAAAACTTTTTTCAGCCATTTATGGTCCACGCTGAAGAATAATAAACCAAACAGCCAAGCTTTTTTAAAAAATTTACAAGCATTCGTCGTATCGTTACGAATAAATCGATATCGTTTGGCGTAGTAGACCCCCCGGGTGGATTCAAGTTGCAATGCGCAACCGATCTTTCCCTGGCTATCATTGACCCCAATATTTGTTCCAGAGCCTGTATTTACTGCAAATAAATCTGCAACCGATCCCTTGTTAACAGAAAGGATCACGTGGCATCTAACCGCAATCTAGGAATCTCACCGCATGTCGACTGAGACGTCCATTTGCATAGCAACTTAATTCTCGCTAGATTACTTAGTTTTGTTGGTTTAGTCTTGAACCTAGGCTCAAGTTTTAGAATTACAAGCAATAAGATGAAGTTTTCAGCAATCCTACATTTTGTTCTTTGAAGAGGTGAAGAGAATCTCATACACTGATGCCAGAAAAATAAAGCCCCTTATGAAGTGATTTTGAATCAAATAAGCATCTTATCCTTAGTCTGTGATCGAATGTAAACGTAATTTTTGAAATTATTCGTTGATGACGGTTTTATTTAACTACCTACCTACATTCATAATCTTTACTATTTATAAAGAGACTAGCGGCCGCCCGCGACTTCGTCCGCGTGGAAAAGTAACTTTTTACCCCACTTTTAACCCCTTACAACCCCTTTTTCGCAATAAAAAGTAGCCTATGTCCTTTCTCAGGGTCTAGACCATCTGTTTACCAAATTTCATTTAAATCCGTTCAGTAGTTTTGGCGTGAAAGAGTAACAGACAGACAGACAGACAGAGTTACTTTCGCATTTATAATATTAGTATGGATTGGTTAAGAAAATACCTACATCTAACAGCTACCTTAACTACCTAATAATAAAAACGTAACTAAGTACCTACCTACTTAATAATACGAAAATGACGTCAACTTGGACTCAAAAATAATAACCTACCAAATATTTATTTAGATATCTAAAACAAAGGACTAAATTAAAGCTTACAGACACTACGCGTAGAAGTAGTACCTATTTCAACTCGGAATTTAAAAAGAACGTTTTTAAGTAACCAAAAATACGCAATGAATAGTTTCGTAACGCAAAATTTCAATATTCGCATACGTGCGATAACGACGTCTGCCCTCGCGTGTCTGCCCGCTCGGGTAGGCACAGTTGGGCACGACGGCCCTCCCCTCGCGCCGCACCGCGACCGCCTAGCCTCTTCGCTCGGCCGGCGGCGGCGCAGCGTCTTGTTACTTTTATTCACTACGACGACATAATAATATGATTTTGGTACCTTTCTACCCTATGAGGAATGTCGCTAAGTTTCGATCCAAGTAAAACTGCTAAATAAAGACAGTTGCATCAAGGTTGTGAGGTTTAAGCGGGAAAGCGTAGCAGACAGACAGACAGACGGAGTTACTCTTGCATTTATAATATTAGTATGGATGTGCTTAAAAATGAAGTTTCATGGTAGGTATTACTTTTTAAAATAAACAAATCCTATACTAAAACTTTCAACCCTTATTTCACCCCCTCACTGGTCGAAATTTCAAAAATAATAGAACAAATGTTTAATTATATCTTATCATGTGCTTAAATATGAAGTTTCATGGTATTACCTTTTAAAATAAAGAAAACCCATACAAACTTTCAACCCTTATTTCACCCCCTCACTGGTAGAAATTTCAAAAACGCTAAAACAAATGTTTAATTATATCTAGTTAAGTGCCCAAATATACAGTTTCATGGTTTTATCTTTTAAAATTAAGAAATCCCATACAAACTTTCAACCCTTATTTCACCCCCTCACTGGTAGAAATTTCAAAAACGCTAGAACAAATGTTTAATAATATCTTGTTAAGTGCCCAAATATAAAGTTTCATGGTTTTATCTTTTAAAATTAAGAAATCCCATACAAACTTTCAACCCTTATTTCACCCCCTCACTGGTAGAAATTTCAAAAACGCTAGAACAAATGTTTAATTATATCTTGTTAAGTGCCCAAATATAAAGTTTCATGGTTTTATCTTTTAAAATTAAGAAATCCCATACAAACTTTCAACCCTTATTTCACCCCCTCACTGGTAGAAATTTCAAAAACGCTAGAACAAATGTTTAATAATATCTTGTTAAGTGCCCAAATATAAAGTTTCATGGTTTTATCTTTTAAAATTAAGAAATCCCATACAAACTTTCAACCCTTATTTCACCCCCTCACTTGGTGGAAATTTCAAAACGCTAGAACAAATGTTTAATTATATCTTGTTAAGTACCCAAATATAAAGTTTCATGGTTTTATCTTTTAAAATTAAGAAATCCCATACAAACTTTCAACCCTTATTTCACCCCCTCACTGGTCGAAATTTCAAAAACGCTAGAACAATGTTTAATTATATCTTGTTAAGTGCCCAAATATAAAGTTTCATGGTTTTATCTTTTAAAATTAAGAAATCCCATACAAACTTTCAACCCTTATTTCACCCCCTCACTGGTCGAAATTTCCAAAACGCTAGAACAAATGTTTAATAATATCTTGTTAAGTGCCCAAATATAAAGTTTCATGGTTTTATCTTTTAAAATTAAGAAATCCCATACAAACTTTCTACCCTTATTTCACCCCTCTTCATCCCTATTTTTAACAATTAAAAGTAGCCTATGTCCTTTCCCTGGGTCTAAAGATTGTCTGTGCCAAATTTCATCAAAATCGGTTGTGAGGTTTAAGCGGGAAAGCGTAGCAGACAGACAGACAGACAGACAGACAGACAGACAGACAGACAGACAGACAGACAGACAGAGTTACTTTCGCATTTATAATATTAGTATGGATAACTTCTATAGACAACGAAAAGGCTTATAGTTAAACCGCAAACACGAAACGCTTGCGCGATGTAATTGACACAGCGCCATCTATTGGTTCATTTCTGAATTACGGTCCCGAAGTGAAGTGAGGGCGGGCCACTAGTATTTAATAAAATGTAGCCATTGACCCTGAGAAACACCTCCCACAAAGCTAAATGATAAATGTGCGAAAATTATAACGTACGTCACATCAGATATGGAGTCCAAAGCCATAATTCATTAGTCTAACTGTCACCGCACAAAAGATAACAGGAAAACCATAGACGTTCCCGCCATTATTAGCAAAATGGCATCGCGTCAACTGTCAGAAAAGCGCGAGAAACATGGTTGACAGATAACATTATTATTGATAGACTAGTTGAGTTTACATTGAAACTTTGTTTGATAACAATTAATTACTCGACGTTCGTAGAATTAAAGGTTTGGGTCACGATCCCGTATTGGGAAAGTCTGGCAATTTTACCCAGACGAGTTGAATCATCACACGTTTCAGTTTTTTTTTGTATTAAGTAAATAGGTTTGCACTTGACCTCATCTCACCTGATTTAGAGAAACAATAAGGTCTAAGATGTAGCTTGCTTTCCCAGAAGAAGCCTATTATTCACCCTCGACGTTTTCTCTCACCACCAAGCTACCCCTTTACAGCCGACTTGATATAGCTACTTAATAGTGAGACTTGATTTTCAAAATTTCTGACGCGTAGGTTTTCCTTTTTGGGACGCAAGGTTTTAGACCTACGATATCCCGTTAAAAAAGCGCAAACTGGTACTTACAATGTGTAAATTGTGAAAATAAATCATGACACCACTGCCAATCTGGCCAGTCAAAATTTAAATATTTATGTTTTATCGACATATTTCCAGAGCAGCACTATAGGAAGCGAGCCGTGGGCGCGCCGGCATCACGTGCACAATTCGCGTTGATTGTTATTTATGGTATGATCTACTTCGTGACGGCAGACCTTGAAGGTCCTGCCTCAGTATACTGGTAGATTTATGTGATAGGTGGCAGACGAACAGACGGATCACTTGTTGGTAAGCGATGACCGCCGCCCATAGACACCTGCAACATCAGAGGAGTCACGAATGCGCTGCCACTTTTTAACCTACTTTTCCCTCGATTTGGTCTCTGAAGCTGAACAGCTGACAGGACAGAAGCTGCTTTAAGCCGGTCTTCTGTGAGGCCGTGGAATAGACTCCGGTCGACCCGGCACATTCATGCCATAACGTGGCTCTCCCTCGATTAAATTTGATGCAGTTTCTTCTTCTTTCTATTTTATCTTTTTTTCTCTTGGCTCTAGTAGCGATGACTTGATTTCTATGATGAGGCCTTTGCAGGTGGACAGTACATAGGCTTATACTTAATACTTATATAGATAGGTTAAGTATTATTTATTACCAAACGCGTCACGTATTCAATTCTCCATCACAGACACCGCGGCGACGCACCGGCTCCGCTCCACCCGTTGGCAGAATGCCACAAAAATGAGGTCTACGAGGAAGCTGTAGGCTTCCTCGTATTATACACTTCTTTACTTTTTACCAGGGATGTAACTGAAATCCGTAACCGTGATCAAAACTATAATAAACTAGCTTTAGCCCGCGGCTTCGTTCGCGTGGACTTCAGGTTCGTAGAAACCTCAAAAATTGTAGCCTATGTGTTATTCTGATGTATAAGCTATGTTGTGGTAAAGTTTCATTCAAATCCATTCAGTAGTTTTTACGTGAAAGAGTAACAAACATCAATCAATCAATCAAATCATTTATTGCCTCAGTTACATGTATGTATTACATACATACATCCATACTTACAAACTTTCGTCTTTATAATAGTAGTAGGATAAATCATTTATTTCTCTACACAAATAGGTCTTATCAGCTAGGATTTAGTGTCTAATTTTAGATACAGCCCGTATTTGTGAGACTAGTGCCTGATATACTTAGGTTTTGTCCAAAAATTCCATAATTTATATGTCGAATAAACGTATTGTGTAACATATCAATTTAAAGAAACAATGCTCCACACAAGCACACACAAGTTTGACAAAGTAGTGAACTTTAACCCTTTGCGACCGATCCCTACCCCTAAGTTATTTGGCTAACCCTTTGGATCATGCAAGTAGGTCACGGTGCTTGTTGTATTGGACACGAGCCACGAGGGCCGCTGAAGGACGACCAGGTCGATAACTGCGATTTGGGTATTATAAGTTGAGTTTTTTTAGGTGGCAGACGAGCCGACGGATCACCTGATGGTAAGCGATTATGGGCACCTGCAACACCAGTGGTGTCACAAGTGCGCTTAACTTTTAACCCCCCTTACCCTGGATTGGGGCTCCGGTACCCTCGCTCACGCAGCGAAACACAGCGCATGCACTTGATGCTCTGTTTCACGCCGGTTTTGTGTGAGGACGTGGTATTACTCCGGTCGAGCCGGCCCATTCATGCTGAAGCGTGTCTCTCCCACTGTTAAGTATTAAAGTGTCAAAGCCTATATACTGTCCCATTGCTGGGCAAAGGCCTCAATAGAAATCATCACTGCTGGACATAGGTCTCTCCCAATGCACGCCACCGCTCCCGATTTCACCACTCTCATCCAGCTCACTCCAGCTAGTCTTCGAATGTCGTCATCCCATCTTGTAGCAGGGCGTCCAACACTACGTTTACCGAGTCGCGGTCTCCACTCAAGGACTTTATATAGCTCCAAGCCAACCATAACACATGGGAATTAACGTACCTACCTACACCCACAAAAACCTTCCAAATCGACTTTGTTAAACCTTAAAACCTCAAAGAAAAAAGAAATCCCCCAGCCTTTCCCTAGCGACTGTTTCATTGTCTGAAATACCGGATTAGGTACCTGGCGTCCTGGCTTTCAGAATCCCTAACTAAATCTCAGGCCCGTTTTTAGCCTTTTACTTTTTAAAAAGGTCACGTTTGTGCTCGAGTAAAAGCAGGCCTGTCCCACTCCGCGTGTAGGTATCGAACTTGCAAGTACATGCGGCGTCCCCTCCGGAGGGGCAAATTAGTAGAAAATCACGAACGAGCGGCGACGCACGCGCGACAGTTGCTTGCGATAGAAAGAGAACGCACTTCTAGGTATGAATAATGGTAGGCATTGAACGCTGGGCGGTCGGAATTTCAACGTTATGTTATGGTAGCCTGAGTCTTCATTTCCATAAACGGTTTTTAGGAGTGGGCTTTCTGTACATGTACTATTAAGTATTCTGTGGTAAAAGTAAAGTATCAGCACAAAATAATTACACACAGAAATTAAGCTGCCCACTAAGAGCTAAAAACGGGTCATGTACTCACACATGCGCACTAACGGGCAAATACGCCTTTTCGATCACATTAATCCTAGCCTATGACATAAGATTGTCGAACTGTCGAGGTCTGTGGTAGAGGCCGCGCGCTTATGTACTTATGCCGGGCAACAACCCTAGCATATGTCAACGAACTCTTCTAAATTCAAAATCAGGCTGAGTCTACCTTCTGTGTGTAATTATTTTGTGGTATCAGCCTATATACTGTCCCACTGCAGGGCAAATGCCTCCATAGAAATCAAGTCATAGCCAAGTACGTATAACACATCAAAGTATACAAAATTGATAAATTTTCGTCAATCGACCCTCATCTTAACTGTCATACACGTTAAGTTGAATTTAAATTGGAGAAATTTGACAGGTTATGGTAACCTTATGTGTGGCTGACTGTACTACGATGGGATTATATTATTTTTGCAAAAGCATGGTAAAGTATCAGCCTATATACTTCCCACAGCAGGGCATAGCTTAGGCATCATAGAAATCAAGTCATCGCTACCGATGGGATTAAATAAATAAATTGTCCTGGTCCCAAACTAAGGTTTTCCCTTGTACTATGGAAACCAGAAACAACGAAGGAACCACAAACACCCAGACCCAACACAAATATCTGTTTCATCAACAAACATTTGTGTTGGTGCGGAAATCGAACCCGCGACCCTTGCGTCTCAAACGGCGTTCAAACCCTTGCGCCAAATGGGTCGTCGGATTAGGCTTACTCACCAAGCTTGCCTGATGCGGATTGGTGATCATCAACCCGAGCTATGTATCTATGTGTATTTATGTAGGTACTCTAGTGTAATAGTAATAATTATTTTTGTGTAAGTTATTAAGCCTAATCCCAACATAGTAGCGATGACTTGATTTCTATGATGTCGGCCTTTGCCCTGAATATAAGCAGTATATAGGCTGATACTTTACCTTGTTTTTGCACAAAGAGTATAAATCTCTAAGTAGGTATTTTATTATTCTAGTACTAATGATGTAACAATGATACGCGCGTCTTACGCGCAATCGTCACAGCTGGACACGAGCCAATTCATTCTGACGACAAGCTTCCTACGACACAAGGTAACTACGTACAGCCACACATCAAAGTATACAAAACTGACAAATGTCTTCAATCGACTCTCATCTTACTGTGATGCACGTTAGGTTGAATATCAATTGAGGAAATTTGACATGTTGTGGTAACCTGATGTGTGGCTGACTGTACACCTACCAGAATATAGTTAGTACATAATATGGTCAGTACTAGCTTCCGTCTGTTTCGCCACGTGGGTTTCGCCGGTCCAAAACGTGCCATTCTATTTTTTTTAAATAATCATCCTACTACTATTATAAAGGCGAAAGTTTGTAAGGATGTATGGATGTATGGATGTATGGATGTATGGATGTTTGTTACTCTTTCACGTAAAAACTACTGAATGGATTTAAATGAAACTTTACCACAATATAGCTTATACGTCAGAATAACACATAGGCTACAATCTATAAAAATATATTGTGTGGATTGTCCAAAATATGACGGTAAGTGTCAATAATTAACTCCACGCGTACGAAGTCGCGGGCGGCCGCTAGTACACCATATAATTCAGATCCAGAAAGTAGGTACTGTGCGTTTCACGCGGATTTTTTTTTTTGACATCGGTGGCGGACGAGCAGACGGATCACCTGGTGGTAAGCAATTGCCGCCGCCCATAGTACCCTACGGTCATCTGCCAGCCTCATCCATTGTTTCCCTACTGCTATTCATTGTTCATTGGATAATTTAATAAACTGGACTCAAGAGTGTTTGATTTTTTTTTCAAACGTTTTATTGCTATTGGTCGATGTGTCCCTGACCTGACTCGTTATATCTGAAATGCAAGGCACTTGAAACCATGTGAGGAATCTTGCGTAAAACTGATGCGTGGAAACTTCAGAATTTTCTTATATAATTTTCCATAATTCAGCTAGCTATTTAGCTAGCCTTCTTATATTATAAAAAAAAGAGTAGGTACTTATATTATTGGCTTTACCTCGGCCAACGTATTGGGTCGGCCATTCAAGGTGGTAACTTAATATATTTTTAGTATAAGTAGCTACCAGTGGCGTAGCGTAGTGGGGGCGGCAGGGGCGGCCCGCCCCGGGCGGCAGATTTTAGGGGGCGGCAAAATTTCACAATAAATAATAAAAATATTTGAACCATATCATATTTTTAACGCAACTACAAAGGACCGATTGAAAAGAGCATGGAATTTTTCATTACTTATTCTGTAACGGATTCGGGGAATCCCCTTTCTTTGAATGATATTTTATAGCGATTGCTGGCAACACCGTCTACGACTTGCGGGGATTCCTCGTATTTTATTTAATGCTTGGATTGTTTATGGCTAACAAAACAACAGCGAGAATGACTGACGATTCAAACAAAGTTTTATTGATGTCTCGTATCGTAATTTACGTTACGCTTTAAAACTGTGATTTTTGTGCAAATAGATACGTGTAGTGGTCGTGAAATATTGGACTATGTGAAAAATTGAATTTGTCCGCTACGTGTACCTCAACTGTGTGAGTATTAAAAAGGTATTTTATTTATGTAATTGTATATTCGACTATGTTTTTAAACTTTCGCGTTGCATTATACAAATACTTCATATAGTTTAGTCCCGTAGCGTTTAGTCCCGTAACCCGTTTATATGAAGTATTTGTATATTCGACTGTCTGATATGTTGTTCAAGCTGCAATTAAAGACTTTGCTCTTAAAAAAGTAGACGTATAAATTTACTTTGACGTCTACTTTTTTTAAGAGCAAAGTCTTTTATTATATTAGTATAGTTCTAGTTTTTATTAAAAAAATATTTGCGTTTTATATTCAACTCTCCAATTATTTAATTTTGTCAATCTGACGTTCGACAGCTGTACCTAATCTGCGGTGATAGGTATTGTACAGTCGAGCTCACATCAAGCTATACACTCGCAGTTCAAGTTTCGATCTTATGCGTTTGTTAATAAGAATGGTGCAAAGTCCAAAGTGTATATAGGTTGACGCGTTCTTGAGTGTACCTGTTATAAAAATGTATCAATGTATAATAAAGATGATTGTAAAACTTAGATAAACTTTTTTCTTTAAATGTATGTTATGTAATGTATAGTATACATTAAATTGAAATATCTAAATAAGAGGGCGGCAAAATTGTCTTCCGCCCCGGGCGGCCGACACCCACGCTACGCCGCTGGTAGCTACTCTTTGGTAGTAGCCAGCAGCCGCCAGCATTTGGGCACGCTGAGTGGCGGGGCAGACAGCACTCCTTTGAAATATTATCTTTATCTATCATCTTTTGTTTTAAATAATGTTCGTTATCTTTTTTTTTAACTAGGCTGCACTGGCATAACGACCCAAAGTAAGCCTTGACCACCGATATAATTCCTCTTTGGTAGTTAAATATGCAATTTAATTTTTTCTTTCTCTTACGACATAAATATGGGAAGGCAGTGCAGTAAAACCCCTTGATTCTTGATTAAACTAATTTATTTTAAATAATTATTTTCTCCACACGTCTTACACAGCTCCGTCTTATGTCTAGGGTCTATCTTCTCTCTCACTCACACCTCACTCCGTCTCGCTCAGTCACTCATCATTCTCATTCTTCATTCACCGTTCACCTCATCATGCATCACTCACTCTCATTCCCACATTCGGCCACCCTGATATCATGCCAGTCCTCGGGCATCCATCTTTCTAACATTCCACTTTCTCTCTATACACTTTCTCTCTTAACAATACACTTAGGACTAAATAAACAACCATAGCTAATGCTTAGTAATCTTATGCAAACTTACCCTATATAGGTACACATAGTACCTATGTTACTTCATACATAGAAACATCTTCCATTTTTACAATCAACATCTTTCTTCTTATTGAACTTATAAATAAACGTCTTTAACATCAAACATCTTTTATTTCCTACTTCTTTACCAATTAAACAGGATTACAATATTACAAAAAGAAAGGTAAACATCATGTTACATCTTTAAAATTAACATCTTTCTCATTGAACTTAAAAATAAACGTCTTTAACACCAACCATCTTTTATTTACTTCCTTACCTCTTATATAGGATTACATTAGTACAAACAGACTATAACATAATTGTTTTAGCACTTACATCAAACAAACAGCTTATTTCTTAATAACTTAACAATCTAACAGCATGTAGATGTGTATGTTCCTTTACTTAAATAAACAAATAAAACTACTTAATCTTTCATCCATCATCTCATCATTCAGCACTATCAACATTCATCACCTTACTCACCTATGTCAGTGTCCAAAGGGTCAGGCCAATGCTTCATCTGATCTACGGAGGTTGAAGTTCTTCCTGGGCCTTCACTCTGTGCATCAAGCTTTTCCACATCGTAGCGGTCATTTCTTTTGACTTTAGTGATCCGGTAAGGTCCTAGGTACTTGGGTCTTAGCTTGAGACCTGCTCCAAACTGGGTACGCTTGATAGCTACTAAGTCTCCCATTTCATACTTGCTTCCTTAATTCCTTCATAGTTAACATGTAATCCAGACAGTTTTCATTTGCATGTTTCTTGCGCGTACTCATAGTTTCGTGAATGGTTTTCATATCCACCGAATCGGGAAACTCTTTCATAATAGCGGCTTTTAGATCTTCCCACGTCTTAAAAGGTCGCTCAGCTCGTAACCAGAGAGCTGCTGTGCCGGTGAGTGCACGCCTCGCCACCAAAAGTTGTTGAAGTGGTGTCCACCCGAATATTTCAGCGTTGTCTTCCACCTCCTGCACCCATCGTGCAGCAGTATAGGTGGAATCCTGTCCAGAGTAGCTTGAGATGAGCTCCGACGTCATCTGCAACATGCTGCCGTTGCCGCGGAGGTCCACCCGCGTGGCGATCGAGTCCTGGAAATCCTCTTGACGGCTTTTCCGACGTTCTTTATCGACTCGACTCATCTTTCTTACCGCTGATGCTGATGATAAGTAGCTGATACAGACTTTCTTTCCTCACACCACGCGCCGTAACCGTATGGCGCGCGCCACGTGCTGCTCGAACCTCTTCGCAACTTTTCGTATCTTAATGGTGTAATCCGTACTGCCACTGCTATCCCGGACGAGCCCCCATAAAATATGGGAAAGGCAGTGCAGTAAAACCCCTTGATTCTTGATTAAACTAATTTATTTTAAATAATTATTTTCTCCACACGTCTTACACAGCTCCGTCTTATGTCTAGGGTCTATCTTCTCTCTCACTCACACCTCACTCCGTCTCGCTCAGTCACTCATCATTCTCATTCTTCATTCACCGTTCACCTCATCATGCATCACTCACTCTCATTTCCACATAAATATCCCTATTTTTTTCATTCATAGCTGGGGCCATCCCCCAGCTAAGCAAAATACCAAGACACCAATGTTTGAAGTCTGAAAATTCACAAAAAGGCCTTTATAACTAGAAAACAAACATAGTCATAAATATTCAAAAGAGATAAGGTCGTGATTGTCTCTTTGAGAGCGGCCGGGGCTAAATTACCGACTCGCCAACGCCTTTACTATGGATATGAGTTTAAGCTGTAGGACCCAGCCTGATTTAAAATGTATTCGAAGTAAAACATTAAAGACTTCTGGCCTCCATTTCTCGTGATCGTGATATTTATTAAAAAAAGTTAGTCGTTTTAAGCGCGAAGCCCTCATATAGGCAAGTAATACGAATAAAGCCCCTTTAGAATGTTAGACCATCAAATTAAGCAAAACAAAAATCACCAATAGCCTATGACTTAAGCGGCTATTATTGACCAAGTACAATCTTCTAGAGACAAGACAAGACTTATAGGCAAAACGAAAACGGGAAATGTTTGCGCGATGTAATTAACACCCAGCGGCATCTTTTGGTGTGTTTTGGAATTAATTCAGACATGGACTGGGTCTGGGCACAAGTTTGGGTCCCGAAACAAAGTGTGGGCGGGGTATTAGTTGTATATAAAGTTAGTAGAATTAGCCCTCTGGTTTTTTGAAGCGCATTTTTAAAGCGCATACCTATAGGTTTGCTGAAACAACCGTATGGTACGGTCAACAGCAAAAGTAGATGATCACAATAAAAAAACAAATACTCACTATTGAGTGGAGTTCCCGTCAAAACTGTAAGTATGGTGTCAAATTCATACAGTTCTGACGCATACTCCGTAAGTAGAGTAGAGTTTTTGATCATCCACGTTTGCTGTTGACTGTAAAACTGCGGAATAACTAAGTAATACGGTAATCTGAATCTACTCTTAGATACAATAAAATAAACAGCTGAAATATGATTTACGATAAACGAATGTGTAATTAAGTTAATAGCCAAACAAAGTATTTTTAAACATGTCGCAACATTATATTTAGGTCGCCACATTATAACGACGTAAGAAATTAAATCTCCATTTCCTTGCCAAATCATTTTAATTATTAATATACGAATACACTAGAGCTCGATATAAGACTGGGTGTTTCAGTAAAACTGTGAAATAAATGCGAAAAAAACTGCGTAACTGGCGAGTTTCTTGCCGGATCTTCTCGTCGGAATCAACTTTCCGATTCCTCCTAGGCACAGATGTAGAGGCGTCACAGTAGGTAAGTAACAACAGTTTTTTCTTTAGGTATGTTATTGTAAATCAATTAACACCCAGCGCCATCTATTGGGTATAATTTGGAACTTCTACTGAGTACCCGAAACAAAGAGAGAGCCACTAGTTGTACAATAAATCTACACTGTATTTTTTTAAGACTGTAGGCAGCCACACGTTGGGCGACAAATTATCTCAATGAATATTGAAGCATTAAACGTATTACTTACTTACTTATTTCACAATAATTTAACAAAAATTCTATTGAATTTTGCATCGATTTATAATCTCTTACACAATTCCATAATGAAACTACAGAGTTGTAGTACTTGTAGTTACCACACAGCAGAGCGTGGCAGAGCTGTCGTTAGTAGTTTTACAGATATAGGTAGCTATATTTTAAATTTCGAACACATCGAATTCGAATATAAAACTATTGTAGTATTTTTGACCCTACCCCAATCCATAGTAAATGATTTCAAATTCCGATAATGCCAAACTGCGCTATTTTGCTAATGGAGCAAGTTGTACTGTGAAGCAACAATGGAGCGACTGCCGTCTGACATTCGCAACCCTTTATCAAGACAAACCAGGAGACTTATTTACACGTAAGTACTGTTGCTGAGCTCGAGCTTACCATCAGGTGACCCGCTCGTTTGCCTTCCTATACTATAAAAAACATGGACTAAGTCATGTCTTTTTCACGTTGATAGAGATAGCCACTCGTAATATAACTACAATGTGTCTTTTGTCAACTGATTATGAAGCAAATGTGTCACAGTTAAGAGTTAGTAACCGGACAGCCGAGTTGGCGTACGCTACGGTCTCTAAGTTAAGAGTTGGTTGAAGGTTTTCAGGCACTAAAAAGAAACGCAGTTCTATTTGGCCCTCTATATTCCTAAAAATCATAAAGTAAGGTTACTTTTACATAAGGAACCGCAACGAAGCCATACCATTCCAAAATCGAAGAATAATTATTATTAATACGTTGTTATATACGCCATTTCAATCGGTTGACATTTCGTGGAATTCTATAAATTGATACGAAGTCTTTAAAAATTAAAAGTCAGTTTCGGCTTTGTTTAAGCCACTAAAGATTTCAAGATTTGTGTTAAGTATTTTTGGGGAAATGCTGGTAAAAACGTGTTGTCTTTGACTGTACAAATAGTGCAAAAGAAAATCGAATTTACGAATTTATGGTCAAAGATAAAAAAGTCGATATTCAAAAAAGGTTTCGATTCACGCAATTTTGAAAATGGAACTCTTTATTGTAGCGTTCACTTTATTTTTTTTTATGATTGAAGAATAAATGATTTAAGTTTGGATTAAAAGAGGTTGGATACTAACGTTAGCTGTTCCGTGCTGGCCGGCGAGTCTCGACCATCGTCCGCCTGACGTCCTACCGCCCCATCGGTCACACTCATGCAACACCACTGTAACGCACTTCACACGAAAAATATGCCGAAAACGGACACCAAACACTATAACATTTTTCGCGACACTGTTATTTACAGACACCGGTGTACGGAAGCGGTATTGCGGGCTATTTTCCGGCTATTTCACGATGCGAGGCGCGCTCTCGGAGCGATCGCCATGTTGGTTTGGGGGGCGATTCGCGCGCGCGCCAAATGTGTGCCAGTGTTGCCAGGTTGGATGCGTTTGCCACGTATTGAGAAAATATTATTAAAAGTGTGAAAACTGCTAACGAGCTCTTATAAGTTGATTTTTTTTATTCGTAAAAAATATGAGTACCTACTTAAATACTGGATGGCTTTTGAATTTGAATAAGCGAACATAGGTACACACACAATATGTATTCAACAGCCTTTGATATGATCATAGTGCAGCAAACAAAAATCTTGACCTAACCTCTTCCAAAGTTCCAAGTCACTTGAGTTCGCTTATTGAACTAGATCCTCCTAGTTCTTACTAACTCATATAGCTTTCTCTTATTTTTTTAATTATCCATACCATAGTAATGTTTGAGGTACCTAGTTGATCCTACTCCAATCACTGATTATGTCATTTTGGTGAACAAAACAACCAATGCTGTTGCAGTAAAACATGCAGTCTATAGCTGGCGGCACGAAATAATCTATAGCGATTACCGTTATTTTGCGCACTTGTAAAAAATTGACTTTCTATTAAGATTGGTTTCTGCGCACTTAAGGTCATAACTAAGTACACTTTCTTGCCGCAGACTATACCTAAGTTGTCAATACGCCATCTAGTGGATTTTTCTCAAGCGAAAGCCCCCATTTCCCCACAAAATATTTAAGAAGGGTAATTCGAAATCCCGACCCTTGCAACCCCACTACGCATGCGCGCGCTCCCGCCACTGCAATACGACGTCGTCCGTCCATCATGCGACTATTTTTATTTCTTTTGCCTTCATTCGCCATCAATGACGTTCAATAAACAATTTATAGTGAAACGAAGGCGATTAAGACTAATCGGCCTCTGTTTTCTTTATGATTTGTAGTCAATTTACTTTTTATTAATTTGTCATGTTCGATTTCTTTGTTTTTAAGGCGGTATCGTTTTTGTCTCTTCTGGCCAGTAACATATATACCTAACTGTCTACTTATTGTCAAAATTATTTTGGCGTTGGTTAATTTAATTGGTTTTGGTGCCGTTATACAAAGATTTAAATCATAGATATGCCCTGACACCTAAAAACGAGGCAATATTTTGATGACATGACGTGTGCGTGTCATCGAAAGTCACTATCTATGAGTATAAAATACGGTCAGCAAAATTTTCATACTGGGAACTAAAAATAAAACAATTCCTAAATTTAAAAGCAATTTTATTTATAGGACATTTTATTTCTAAATGTTACACTACATTTATCTATTTATTCAAATAAATTACTCTAATCACAGAGCGAATATCGGAATAGATCACCAAACCGCATAAAGGGTGGTGATTATGCCTAATCCCATCATAGTAGCTATGACTTGATTTCTATAATAAAGGCCTTTGACCTACTATTCCTTAAGAAAAATTATGAGTAAGTAAATATTACTCATAATTTTTCATAATTTATAACTTAATAATTAATTAATAATTAACACAACCCCACATTTAATGTCCTGACTCCGTTCTAAGTAGCTTAAGCACTTGTGTTATAGAATAAGACAACAGAAGAAATACAAATATAATACTTTTTACTTTACGCCGAGCTAGGGGAGTCAAATATAAATCATTTTCTTTGAAATGAGAAGAGAAAATTCGACTAAATTGTCCAGGTAACCAGTATGATCATCCCTTCGATCCCGCTGGATAACTTTGATCAATTTTCCTTTTAAACGCGGATCTTGCGGAAATCTAAAACAATAAACGTTCACTTAAAAATAATACGTAATTATTATTTGCATGTTTATTGATTTCTAGTCGAAATAAAATTGCTATTTTATATCTGACCGCTATTAAAAACATGCCTATCGAAACTGCTGACGCTAGACAGAGCCATGTTACAAATTACCTTTTCAAGGCACTTGTGAAAAAGGTTCAATTACATTGATTGAAATAGATAAAATAGCATTAAAGATTACATTCATATACATTAAATAAATTCATTTATGTCAATAAAAATAAAATAAACATTAACTAAAATTTATCGTCAAAAAATTCTTTCATGTTAATAACTTTTGAGCAGGAGTTCTTTTTTTAGCTTACTCTCAAATTCACTACCTTGGAGGGTTTTTAATTTATTAGGTAGGTGATTGTAAGCTCTAATAGCCATGTAGTATGCGCCTTTTTTGAACAACTCTAGATGCGGAGTTGGTAGAATTATATCATTTACGCGACGTGAAATGTGGCGCCTAGGTTTATCTCCAACTTTGGAAGTATTCTATGCGCTTCCTTACAAGTCGACACAGTTCAAGGATATACATACAAGTAAGTGTTAAAATCCTGTGCCTTATGAAAAGTGGTCTACAAGATGTTCTCGAGGGCGTCAATGTAATTATTCTGAGACAACGTTTCTGTAGGATGAAAACATCGTGTACGTCTGTTGCATTACCCCAGAGGACAATCCCGTACCTTATCCATGCAGCAGCATGGCAGTGGTACGCAGTGAGCGCACACTCTTCATTTGTGCTCTTCCTTAGCTCACGTAGTGCATAAGAAAATTGGCTAAGTTTAGATACCACGCCCTGTATATGTGCTTTCCACGACAAAGTTGAGTCCACGGTAATACCTAATAATTTAAAAGCATCTACTTCACCAATTGCCTGTCCTTCATGAGTTACACTTAAGGGTGTTCTGGGTCTTTGGTACGGTCCAAACTGTATGAGTTTAGTCTTTTCCAGATTCAGCATAAGGCCTATACTTGCTAGATAATTAGTTACTGCCATAAGGGATTCCCCAATCAT